>JADKLZ010032804.1:0-24328 GCA_021533235.1 Biomphalaria straminea
TTTTCTCTGCCATTAGAAAGAGGAACGAACAGATTTTCTCTGCCATTGAAAAAAAAGAACACACACATTTTCTTTTTCCTACTCGTTCTCATTATTATTGTTGGAGGGTTCAGAAGTCTAACTGAGATGAATTACGCAGTGATTTCACTATCAGGCAGTTCTTCATCTATTGTTTCTTCTATACGAGAGTTTCGGGGCGAGTTCCTTGTTCTGGCCTCTCAATGGAGTATGCAGCTTTTGAAGGTCATGGTCGGCATTCTCTGGGGATGCTCCACAAGGGCCAAATTTCCCGTGTTCCTATTTTTAGCTTCCCGAACATGTTTTGTCTCATTCTGTTATGTCCGGCTCTGATTTGAGACAATTTGTTTATAGGCAGCGTGGACAAACAAACAATATTCACAATAAAAAACACGTGAATCTAAAGATACTGTAGGTTTTTGAAGTGTTACTCATATAAAAGGAAAAGACCAGCTTGAAATGTAATTATTTTTTATTTGTTGTGAGGGAAATCGTTTGTGTGTTTTAAATTAAAACATGAAAATTAGACATGGAAAATGTTGTATAATGTGTCTTTCGATCTTTTTTATATAATTATTTTTTAGGCTCCATTATATATCCTCCACATTTCTTCGTATTGGATTCTCATCTTCTCTAAGGCATTCTCAAGAGAATGTAAACTGGATCTTAAAACACTGAAGTGTTAACAAAGAGCAGATAACTGTAATTAACTTTTTAGTATGAGATACGAGACTTATACCAAGATCACTCGTAACAGAAGGTATGAGCACTGACCTGCAACGTCACAACCTGTGGGCAGTTTAGGCCAATAGCTCGCGAACAGTGAGAAAAAAAAAAGTTTAATATGTAACGATGTTTGTTTTCTTGTTTTTCTCAGTAATGTTTTTTTTTTGTTTTGTTTTGTTTTTAACTACGAAAGAGTTCATGACCTTTAGCCCGAATCTCTACATTCGATCTTAACATTTTCTCAAACATAATTCAAGTCTTTTTTAAGTTTTTGTGTCCGTCCGTCCAATCCCTTAACCTCATTCCCAAACAAAAGCTACTTGTGTCTTTTTCTCTTTCTTTACGTTACACTCGTCCCCTTTTGCTCCATTTCTCAAGGCTTCGGACCTCGTTACGTAGTTCTCACCCAGGTTTCTTTCTCCGCCTTCCCCACCCCGTCCACTCTCGTCCATAACCACTATGACCAGGGCTGGGCATTGACCTGTTCTCGGTGACAGACGAAGAATATTAAATATCCAGTCCACCGGCCTCGTAATACTGTCTTTTTTTTTTCTTCTCTCTGTCTTTTCCCACACACACGCGCACACACAATGACTGGCCAGCGCCCTTACACAACGCGGGTAATGTTTCCCCCCGTGACGTCCGTGAAGATGACCTCCTCTTCTTTGACCTTTCTTTTAAGAAATGCTTTTTTTTTTGCTAACCTCCCCTTTAAAAAAAAAGAGTCCTTTTTCATGAATTACAATAGCCGCTACTGCGAACAGGTCATGGGGCTATTTCTGGGGTAGTCTTAAGATAGTCCTCTAGTAGGTCACTCATCTGCTTTAAAAAAAATAGTGTGCGTCCTAGTTCAAAAATTTTAGTCCACCATCTTTACTTCTCCTTCCACAAATTTAGAGGGGGGGGGAAGTTACTCCATCAGATTCCCAAAATCTAACAGAAGGGCCCACCTTTCTTAAAAAAACTAAGAGCTATTGTCCTCCATTTAGAGGATAAAATACAATTAAAAAAAAGAGCACAAAATTTCCTTGTCTTAATATGTCGCGGAAGATCATCAGTACTGAGAAATTTTGTATCCATCCGCCTTCAGTTTTACTCCCACTTCCCATTCTCTGATCAAGTGAAAACTTTGCACAATTATTCATTGTCCCTAACACCATACGAATTACTCAAACAGTTGACCTATTAGTTTATCAGCAACATTAGATGGCTATAACCATAAGACACTACAAGCACTGTCTGGCTCAGTTGCTAGCGTTTTGATCTTACATCAAGGAGGTTTGAGCCCTGGATTTTAAAATTCAAGTCCAGTAATTTATTTAAAAAAATTGCCTTTGAACAGGCAGTAGGGAAACCTTCTCCTATTATACCTCCTCCATCCCTCTCCCCGACTGGTGCACACACGTGATTGGACCATAGAGTATAGAGCATGATAAAAGCTTTTTTTTTTTTTAAATATATCAAAATGAATTAATAATAGAGATAGGGGGGATTAAAAAGGCTTAACCCATAGACATAAAACTATATCGACTGGTCGACAGAAATCGGCTTCACTTGGTGAGAGGCACATTTTCAAACTGTGCTCTTCTATTTTGAAAATACTTTTTTGCACTCAGTCTAGATCTATTTTTGTTGATGGTTTCCCTGATTTCTGGCCGATGACTCGTCGCATCGAATTGTTGAAATTAGTTTTATGGATTTTTGTTTTCTTCAGAATGTCCAAATAAACTAAAATTAAAACAATTTTATAAAATAAAATGATCATAATGACCTGATATAATAGAAACAATTAGATCTATAATAATAATACAGATATATTTTTTTTACATTATTGCTCTAGTAATATAGATAAAGGCAATTTCATTTATTTATATTTCTGGTAATTGCTGTATTCCATCAGCCAAAACTTTGCACTTACAAAATAATATAACTTGCTCTAGTCTCTTTGGTCTACAAATATTTAGGATGTCTTGGTCCTTCTAGTCACAACACACATTCCTAGTGGATAAATAAAAAAATCTTCAACAAGGACAAATAAGTCGGATAAGTCTTTCCATTTTTAGTTCTTTATGTTTCTATCGGATAAGTCTTTCCATTTATAGTTCTTTATGTTTCTATCGGATAAGTCTTTCCATTTATAGTTCTATATGCTTCTATCGGATAAGTCTTTCCATTTATAGCTCTTGATGCTTCAATCAGATAAGTCTTTCCATTTATTGTTTTTTTGTGCTTGTATCATATAAGTCTTTCTTATTTTTATAGTTCTTTATGCTTCTATCGGATAAGTCTTTCCATTTATAGTTCTTAATGCTTCTATTGGATAAGTTTCCCATTTATTGTTCTTAATGCTTCTATCGGAAAATTAAATGACAGATAGCCTCTGAAAAGAGACAGCTGGAGGCTCTGACGAGGAAAACGCATTTGAGACACATTGAAGTGACCTAGCTGGATACAGGCACAGACAACGAAAAGACATCTTAAATAGCCCCCCCCCCCCTTCCCGGTGGACAACGGCTTTACCTGCATTTACTTTGGCAAAAGGTTTATTGCTCTCATCATGAGTCTATTACATCAAAGAATTCATTATTTGTAGTATACTGAACAAAATGTTAACGTATTCCAGCTTTTATTTCAATATGGCTATTTTTAATCATTTATTTTTATACATAATATGTCATTTAAATGACCAAAATCACAAGATAAAATAGACCGGACTTCTGCTTGAGAATCAACGAATTGACCTCTTTATGATAAAGGTTTCAATAGAAAACAAAATGGATGTTTGCCCATTATCTCCTGTTATTTCTCTCCTAACCCTTTACCCTAGTCTATTAAAAGCTGGGAGGGGTAGTATATCCCATTTAACACCGTACCCTTTGGCTCTTTTCCTACCATCCCCCCCCCCCCCCGTTGGTTATTTTTTTTTTTTTTGCTTCTTTGAGAAATCTGTACAGAAATATAAAAGGGGAAAAAAAACCATCTTCCTGCGTCTGACATTCCATAAAGCGCATACCTTAGTTGACCTTGACCACTGACCGTTACAAAAATACGAACTTCTCGGCTAAGTCACGTATGGTCAATGAGATTACATCACCTAGTCTTCAAACCTGGTCAGACCATCCCGCTTTTTTTTTTTTTAATGTCCGTTTTACAGACGACTGCTCGCGACCTGTTTGAATTTGACATGGCCTGGTCAATGGGCTTTCGAGTCTCCATCCCCCCATTCATAAAACCTGTTACTTTTTTAGAGCTGGTCCATTGACCAGACGACACTGGACACGAGTGACCACTGCGAATGGGGGGCGTGCCGGATCTTAGATTAACGAGACGGAAGAGGAAGGAAAGAGAGAAAGGGGGGGGGGTCTATTTACGTTTGGAAGTGTGCACTACTCGTGTGACCTGGCCGCTATTGTCCAAGCGGTAACGGCCACGACGGTCAACAGACGTGGACAATGATTTGGAAGAGGTGTCGCGAATGGACATCGGGATAACGGAGCGAGGTGTGATGACTGGGGAGGGAGTGAGATAGAGCAAACAAAAACATGCGTGAAAACGCATGGAGGGATCAGCGGGGGAGGTTAGAAGTGGTGATTGAAGTGACTGACCACACACATGCTGGACCGTCCATACACGCAAAAAAAAAGGATTTGAAAGGTCTTTTTTTTAACATTTTTTTCCTCCTTAACAAAATTTTAAAAAAAGCTAGGAAATGTGCTAATTGCAATACAATTCATGCTTCAATGCGCTTATCTCGCTGAAGAGGTGGCCACTTGAATTCTATGATGGGCCACACATTTAGTTGAAATAGCTGGCCAACCTGTCTGAACAGAATAGCGCTTTTAAGTATTCGGGATAAATATCCTTTTTTTATATATAACTTAAAAGCGTCTTATAGAGATAAAAAAGACAACAACATATAACACAGAATTCTTATCGGAGACATGTGATAGTAATGTAAAGCTAGCACGGAAATGTGTACATATACATTAAGTATTGTTTGTAAAATGTTTATGTTTCGGAAATTCCTTCAGAGTTGAAGATAGTTATTTCCTAGTCCAAACCTCCCGCAGGACGACGGGGGATGGGAGCGGGCAGGGTTTGAACCCGGGACCATCGATAAATCGAAACGACAGTCCGGCGTGCAAACCGCTAGACCAGGCAGCCATTATCTTGGACATAAGTGCTCCCCGTTTTCTTCAGATTATGTGGTCTATAGGGCAAATGATATAAATGTTATCTGTTTCTGTGGTCCGCGGTTAACGAGGCTGTCATGTCGCCATCAAAACAATCAATGTCAGGTACTCCGAGGCGACCTAAAAAAAGCCCGAAATTAAAAATCCCAGTCTTCATCAGGGTACGAACCAGGGAACTCAATTTCAGGTTTACCGTACATCTCGTTTTGCTTATGTACTTTTTTTTTAAATAGTAGCCATTTTTTGGTATTTGTACTATTCATTGATTGTATGTATGTACTGTAGGTTCAAAGTATAATTACCCACTGAGCTTCTATCTTATCTTTTTCTATTGGTTTTCAAACAATTTTCTGTGTTAGATTGTTTATTCTCGAACGGAGGATTGCTTCTCTGGTGGAGATGTTGAATATACAAAATGTAAATAAATAAAGTATTTTATAAGGTATGTAATTATTTGTTTTTACTTGTTAGCTTTGTTCGGTGAAATTGCTTTCTACACTCTTTCGTTTTTATGGCATAGTTTATTTCATCTCTGTCTGTCTGTCTGGTTAAAAATTTGAACTTGTTTTTTACATATCCGATTCTCGGATCAAGTTGAAATTTCGCATTATTATTCATAGTCGATGACAATACAGAAATCAATCCAAAACAATAACCAGTAAGTTAATCATTTAGTACTACTTAAATTAACTACTTTTGTTTTATAGAGGTAAACCCTGTAAGTTTCAATAAATGGCAGTAATTAGCGTTATTTCTATTAGGAAGTCGTCTGCGGTTTAGTGAACACAAACATGAACTAGAGACAATAGATAACGGATGGATACCTGGTCGTGCGGTTTGTGCGCTGGACTGTCTTTCAGATTTATCGATGGTCCCGTGTTCAAACCCTGCCCCATTCCATCCCCCCGTTGTCCTGCGGGAGGTTTGGACTAGAAAGTAATTATCTTCAACTTTGAAGGAACATCCAAAACATGTAAAACATTAACAAACAACTGTACAAACCTTCCGTGTTCATAAAATCTTCGCTAACAGAGTGATAAGCTTGAGGGGGAAAAAATACATTTAAAAAGCGATCACTCAGATACCCCGTTCTTTCTTCCCCTAACCCTTTCTAACTGTCCTCGACGAGAGGGTCGTAGCGTATTGAGAACGCTAATAGCTTGAAATTGCGCAAAAACAGAAACAGAGGTAAAAAAAAAATATTTCTAGCCGCATAGATCTATTATTGTTAGTCTAGATCTGTTACAAATTTAATCACATGACTGATCCAAAATTATTATTATTATTATAGCTTTTATATAGCGCTACTTTCATGCTTATAGCATGCTCAGAGCGCTTTGGTCCAATCTCATTTGTGGACCAGTGAGGGGGAGGGGGTATCTAGGAATTGGTTTCCCGTGCTGCCTTTGGGCGCTCAGTAAACACAACTCTGCCCGAGTCGGGTGTCGAACCTCGAGCCCCCTTCTAGTTAGCCAAGCAAGCCAAGCTCAAGCCGCACTTAGCCTCTCGACCACGCTTCCCAAATAATGAATACACATTTTATTAAAAGTATTTTTTTTAAGTAATAAAATAGAAAGAGGAAAAAATATAAAGCAATATGCTGAAATTCGTGGACGATATAATGGAACTTGAAGAAACACTGATGAAAATAGAGGGTATGTTTTGGAAATACAAGGAGCACGTCCCATTCTGTTGTGTCCGGTTCTGTGATTACATAATCGTGTTTGTTGTAATATTGTTTTTAAAATGTTTTACATGTTTCGGAAATTCCTTCAGAGTTGAAGATAGTTATTTCCTAGTCCAAACCTCTCGCAGGACGACGGGGGGATGGGAGCGGGCAGGGTTTGAACCCGGGACCATCGGTAAATCGATACGACAGTCCAGCGTGCAAACCGCTCGACCAGGTAGCCTTCATTGATCGCTAGTCTATCAGTTGGTGTCGACCGAAGAGAACTATGCTCACACTGATTACGTCACGTTAGGGACAATTAACAAGTAGATCTGTGCCAGTGCGTTCCCCCGCACGGAGCGCGTGCCATGCTTTGCCCATCCCAGGCTGTTTACCTGCTTTATTTTTAGACCGAATTTATAATTATTTTACAAACAGGGTTGAAGACCCACTAGAAAGCGGGCACTGGGTCAATATGTTTCAACTCTATCATCGCTTGCTTTAAGAAAAGGTGAGAAAAAGAATGCACACTAATGTAGGTCATCTCAGGTAGCTGCGGCCTTTTTTTTTTCTTCCCTTTTGCTTTTATTCTTTTCATCACTCAACAGCATTGGTCAACAACTGGTTGAATGTATATCGGTCAAGGTTGGATCTGGTTTGACGTTGTTTTTTTTTTTTTTTTTTTTTTAAATTATAACTAGTGTAATTAGTTAACTCTTTTTGAAGAAAAAAACAACAACGCGGTTTTCTTTTCTTGAAAAAACAAGAAACAAGCTAATTTTTGCAGACATTTTTACGTTAGTTAGAGATAGGCTGACCAAACAGAAGTCGTTAATTAGAGATAGGCTGACCAAACAGAAGTCGTAATAAGCGGGGTTCTAGTGTAATGAGGGGACATCATGATTATGAAGCAAGGTTTTGGTAAGATCTGGCGGTTGTGTGATGTAATCATACAGAATATGTTTTGGCATTTGATCAAGCCGTGTAATTTAAGGCTTTTAATCATTAATCATAATCGTACCGCGTACATTTGGTGTATAGACTTGATCATTTAACTTTGGGCTTTTAATGTTAACATGAAGTTTGGGATTTTAGTCATACAACTACATTTGGGCTTTTAATATATAATTAACTTTGGGCTTTTAATCATACCATGAATATTTTATTTTAATCACACGAATTGTGTCTTATAATCATAAAGTGTTTTTTTTTAAACATACTATTAATAGTATCGGCTTTTAACTCTTTCTCTCCGTAATTATTTTCACGTTCCGACGGAATTATTCATTTTGTCCATTACTAATTAATACGCCCATTAGGATTGAACCTTAAAAATGTTGTTGTTTGCTATCAGAAAATGTGTTATTTTTTTTTTTTTTTTGGTACAGAAGTAAATTGAAATGCAAGCTCTTTTTATATAACAAATTAAACATCAAAAATTAATTTATTGAGGTCTAATTAACGATGGTATCGTCACTCAGGAGAGAAAAAGTTTTGGACTTTTGATTATATATAAATTTGGGGTATCATAAAATGACATTCGGGCTTTTAATCATACAATGCATTGTTGATTTAATAATGTGATGAATAAATTCTTTTAATCATATCATGTAATTTGGGCTTTTGATCATAATGCCACGGTTTATATCCTTTTTATTGAGTGACTGTTGGGGTTTGTGGTGTATCCACGAGAAAAAGATCGGAAGATTTGGTTGTGCAGACTGTTCGAATCTGATGAAATTACGATGTGACGTGTCGTAGTCCTTGTTAACAAATACTCGTGTGAACGTTAAAGAAAGGAAGACTAGCAAGGGACGTGTATTTTTTTTAGGTATTTTTAGTGAGTTATATCATCCCACTTCTGACACCATTTGTTGATACCAAATCGTTGGTTTGTATCTCGAAAACAGATAGTACAAAACTAAAACGATGTAGGCGTGATAAATTCTTTATTTAGAGCTTGAAATAAACACAAGCAGCTTATTTTAAAACAAAAACTGATTGTAGTTGTTATTTATAAATAAACACAGATTCAACGTGAAAGTAGATGTAAAAAAAAAAGATACAGGTGAAATGAAGGTCCACACCAAAATTCAGAACATAAATCTAGATTTATTTCTTACAATGATATGAGAAAGCATTCGTCATCAATGCTTTCAATGAACTGAGATAAAGAAGCAGACACCTACAGTCATGTCCTTATTGCCTCCTTACGTCTTGACGTGGCCTTACAAGGTGTCTGTGTTGTCACGGTAGTGTGTGGTGGAGAAATAGGACGGCCATTATTTTATAATTAGCACATCACTTTTACAACACACGTACTACCTGGCAGAAAGCAGTTGAAATAATAAATTAGATACACGCGTCCTGATGAGGGGAAAGTTAAATTAATTTTGGTCAGCTTCGAGAACAAAAATACTGCTAATATTGAGTGGCCATTAGATTGTTATGTAAAATGAAGTCTATTGTGGCCCTTTGGTGGGCTGTAACATTATGTCTTTGTAGGTCCTTTGTGTGGTCTTTAACACTAAAAAAAACAACAACATCAAGAAACTAGAACATACACAAAAAGAGAATTGAATTCACAACAAACGACTGCCCACATTAGATAAGCACCTCTAGTAAAATCATTAAATTTATTAATCCTTCAGGATCTAAAAAAGTAAACTGGCAATTATACATAGAACACTGAACCATAATCTTCAATTACAAAATAAAAACTTAATAAAATATTCAGAAAGACAGAAAGTACACTGTATATACATACGCTAGGACATATTCATACAAATACTCTTTTTTTCCCTGGTGATGGTGCATAGAATGGGTTGCCTGAATCAGCCACGAAAACCAACGACTTGGCAGAGTTGAAGTCAATAATTAACATGCTTGACTAGTTGACCTATGGTCACTCGTTGGAAGTAATCATCTTTTTTTAAAGTAACGTCTCTACTTAAAGGATAGGGTCAGACTAAAATGTCGTTATTGTTGTTAGCAAAACTAAGCGAAGAGCCTACCTGCTAGGGCTTAGAAGAGAAGCGCTTTGTTTTTCCCTTTTTGCAATAATTGCCATGCACTAGTAAAATGACTTGAATGCCCTTGCGTCTAGATATGCCACTTTATCCTTTAGGAGTGCGAAGAAGTCACCAGAGGAGTCACTTGGGATGGCGTTACTTGGTACTTTAAGCTAAACGTGTCACTTACCCCCAGTCGCTCCCTCCTATAATAACCTTTATTATAAGACGTTCTGAAACATGTATTGTTACTAGCTAGAACATATTGCAAAAAAAAAAAAAGGTGGGCATGATTCTGTTGTTATTCCATGATGGATGACCCCCACTGCGGCCGCACCCTTCACACTTCCGTAGCAACGTCACTAATGTTTAAACTTGTCTTCATAGCTAGAAGTCAGTAGGTTAATTTTCTGTCATCTGGGGACACAATTTATTTTTGTATTCCTATCGGGGCCGACTCTGAGTTTATGTTATAACATTAACTTTTTTGTAATCTTGTTATTCTTTAAGTTCATATCAAGTGACTGCAGCTCTGTAGACATATTCTTTAGATCCTATATGATTTTGTTCTATCTTATAATCAGCTGAAATAAAATGTTGGTGTCTAAATTGCTGGAGATGGTCTGGTAAAGTTTTTATTCATTAATAATAGTCACGAGAGTTGCTTCCCCTGCAGGAAATAAAATGTCCCTACTTATAAAAAAAATATTAACATGGCGGAAATTTTTTCCAAACATAGTTTTCAAGTTTCTCAGGAATGCGATTCGAAAGGAAGCAGCACGTTAAAAGCGCGGTACTTCAAATAGCAGATTTTCACACTAAAAATTAATCAAAGTTATGCAGACATGATAAGTCGATAAATTGATAAGTTGAGTAATAGGACAGGATATGAAAATAACATATATGGGCGCCTCTTTGTAAAAAAAATAATAAAGAAATAGAAAACTAGTGAGCCAAGCCAACGTGCTTGTTTGTGTAAGCATGGGTATACAAGGGTGCTAATTTCTTGTGCACTACAGACAACGTTAATATAGTCAAGTGTGTGCTTGTGTGGATGTGTGTGTGTTTGGTATGTGTGGATGTGTGTGTGGTATGTGTGGATGTGTGTGAATGTGTGTGGTATATGTGGATGTGTGTGTGGTATATGTGTATGTGTGTGTGGTATATTTGGATGCGTGTGTGTGGTATATGTGGATGTGTGTGTGGTATATTTGGATGCGTGTGTGTGGTATATGCGGATGTGTGTGTGTGGTAAATGTGGATGTATGTGTGTCCTGGAGCCATATTTTCTCTACCATTCGTTTTCATATTGTAGATTGAAAAATATTGTTTAGCGCACACGCACACAAAAACCTTCCGATGCGCATACACACATACACACACACACACACACACACACACATACACACTGGTCCCAACAACAATAGAATGCGCCCAAATACAATTTAGAAATCGGAAGATGGATGTGATTTGTGGGATTGTGGGAGGAATGATTGAGGAGGAAGCTGAGTGGTGAATATATCGCGGTGATGTGGTGGTTATGGTGTGTGTGTGTGTGGGTGGAAGGTGGTCTGACATGGACGGAAAAACAATTGACTTGACCGACGCAGACTGGAAAAAAAAAATTCAAAAAGAGATGACGTCTATCTGGACATTAGTTAGCCGGACTGGGCGTCTGGCTTCCAGGATCAAACTTAGCCAAACGATTACAGATAGTGCCAGACAAAGGGTTCTCATGCTATAGTTTGGGTACATTCTAATTCTAATAAAGCAGAGTGAGGACTTTGACACATCTGTGACCAGCAAATTTTGCCATATTTAACGTAGACATAAGCATCGCCTGCTGTAGATTGATAGAATAGCCTATACATTTATACTATGTTTGCCCAACTTTAAAGATTGTTTTTGTTAAAACATATTACTACAAGGAAAAAAATTTAGAAAATGAAGATTTTATTATTGGCACAGTAAATGAATAGATTTGGGGTTTTTCTTTTGGTCAAAACTCTTTCCCTACAAGCCATACTATAGCTTTATCCTATGTGTGTGGTAAACCTGGTGGTCTTTCATTTTTGTTTGGTGAACAAAAAAAACACTATCCTGCACATGTACTATAACCTTAAAAAATGTGTAAGGTTTAACGACGAACTAAAATACTAAACTGTACAATCACTAGATCTAGTACAGGCAACGTTTCTTTCTATAGACATCTCCAGATCCAAACATTGTTTCCCGAGCCGAAATTCACAGCACGCATGTAGAGCGCACAGTATAGAAGACAAAATCTCAACGTTTTTGGGTGGTAGGCATACAAATGATGATCCGTGTTGTTACATGGATCTCAAAACCTGACAACGATGTACCCCTCTGCTAGTACAATGGCGCCAGTAGAGAAGCGAGACTAAACAATGAAGAGACCAACCTTCGTACTGAAGCATTTAAACCAGAGTTTTCCTAAGGAGGATTTATGTACTGAACCAGTTTGGCTGGTAATCATAATAATTTATCCACTTGTATGACAAAATTTCTTCTAAGATGAAGCCATAAACTTTTTAAAGACGCCCACATATGTCAGACAGAAGGGACCCAGCAATATTGGCAGTCTTTACAACAGTGTGTTGTCAGGGTCAGATCAAGACTTGATAAGCTATTTGAGCTATGTCATCAACATATGACAACTTTTCCTTTGATCTTTCTTCGAAATGATTAAAAATATAGTTGGAGCCATTTTGGGGGTTAGGGGGGCGGCCCAAGCAAGTGGAAACTCTAAAGTATAGTTTGTGTTGCCTATAGGTCGATCCAGTACTTGACATTGGCTGGTTAGAACCTATTTTTTTAGGATCCGTAAAAACGTCGATCTTTTGTGTGGACACTGCTAAGAGAATAGAGATAAGGTTGACATATCTTCTAAGGGTGCAAGGTGTTACACAAGAACACGCAAGATTTTGATAATGCGAAAGATTTTTAGAGAGATAGAACTGGTTTGAGTGAGATAATGAGACAACGAATGTCTGAAAAGCTAAGCTAACTCTGGAAAGCGCTGCTAACTCTGGAAACCATTGCTAACTCTGGAAAGCGCTGCTAACTCTGAAAAACACTGTTAACTTTGAAAAAACGCTGCTAACTCTGGAAAGCGCTGCTAACTCTGGAAACCATTGCTAACTCTGGAAAGCGCTGCTAACTCTGAAAAACACTGCTAACTATGAAAAACGCTGCTAACTCTGGAAAGCGCTGCTAACTCTGGAAACCATTGCTAACTCTGAAAAGCACTGCTAACTCTGAAAAACACTGCTAACTTAACTAACTATGAAAAACGCTGCTAACTCTGGAAAGAGCTGCTAACTCTGGAAAGCGCTGCAAGAGACCGAGTCTGATCCGCACCTTGTGTGCATAAAGACTTATTATTATCGCTTTATTATTATCGCTTTTATATAGCGCTACTTTCATGCTTATAGCATGCTCAGATCGCTTTGGTCCAATCTCATTTGTGGACCAGTGGGGGGGGAGGGGGTATCTAGGAGCTGGTTTTCCGTGCTGCCTTTGGGCGCTCAGTAAACACAACTCTGCCCGAGTCGGGTGTCGAACCTCGAGCCCCCTTCTAGGTAGCCGAGCCAAGCCAAGCTCAAGCCGCACTTGGCCTCTCGACTTAAAATTGGTTTTGACATGCTGCTCATAGGTATTGGGACAAGTACCTTGAAGTAAAAAAAAAATCATCGATTCTCGATGGGATACTTTGGAGAAGTAAAAAAAAAGGTTTAAGGACTGCTGATCCACAGAAAGTAAAGCTAAGTCATCTAGACAGTTCTGTAATAAATTACATTATGAATTGGCCAAAAGCATCTCACGACGCACGCACGCACATATTCCCCCACTTGCCCGCGCCCTCGCGCCCAAGGAGTTTCACAAATGTGAATTACAGTTGTGTATAAACATGTAGCCACTGAAAACATGTAGCCACTGCTACGAGGGAACAAGATATACGTCTCACAATATGAAGCTCGAACATACAATTAATAGCAAATAATTAACGAGTGTTCCACTGTAGTCTAGACAAGAGAGTTCTATTTCAGTCTAAGAGTGGCCTAAGGGTAGAACAAAACATAAGTGATATATTGGTGCAAAGGTAGGGCAACGGGCTCGGTGAGGTATGAAGGCATGGCTGGAAATAGGTGTTCAATGAGGTACTGAGGAAAGAACGGGCTCGGTGAGGTATGAAGGCATGGCTGGAAATAGGTGTTCAATGAGGTACAGAGGAAAGAACGGGACAATGGGCTTGGAGAGCTATGAAGGCATGGCTGGAAATAGGTGTTCAATGAGGTACTGAAGAAAGAACGGGGCAATGGGCTCAGTGAGGTATGAAGGCATGGCTGGGAATAGGTGTTCAATAGGTTACTGAGGACTTGACTTACTGACTTAATCCTGTGTACTCCCAGGGGAGCATAGGGCCGCAACCACACCTCTCCACTGAACTCGGTTTTGAGCAGCTTTCTTCATCTGCTCCCATCCCATGTCATTCCAGTACCCTCAGCTTCACTGACGACTGACCTCTTCCAGGTTTGCTTGGGTCCGCCCACTTTCCTCTTTCCCCGCGGATTCCAGTCAAGAGCCTGCTTTGCAACATTGGTAGCTGGTTTCCGCAGGGTGTGTCCTATCCAGCTCCATTTTCGTTTGGTAATGTCTTGTGCTATGGGCTTCTGTCTAGTTTTGTTCCACAAATCGGTAGTGGTAATCTTTTCTGGCCACCTAATTCCTAATATGGTTACTGAGGAAGAGATAGAGAAATGGGCTCGGTGAGTTTGGCAAACTGAGACTAGTTTAGTGTAGTACTGTTCGTTCGGTATACCCTCTGGACTGTAGTTCTGTTCGTTCGGTATACCCTCTGGACTGTAGTTCTGTTCGTTCGGTATACCCTCTGGACTGTAGTTCTATCTTGATCACTAGAGTCTACTCAGCTTTAATGAGGACCTGGCATTAGTTGTGGAAAATTCTAGGCGGTTGGTCGTTGTGCTGGCCAAATGACACCCTGTTTGTTAACCGTTGGTCAAAGAAACAGATGACCTATGCATCATCTTCCCTAAAGTTCGCAAGGGGAACTTTTTCTTTGAAATTTATCATGATACAATTGGATCTCAATTTTTTTGGATTTTAATATTAAAAGTATTACGTAAACATTCCCCCCCCCCTTAAAAATATATTCACACGTTTATTAACTTCGGGGAGCAATTGTAGCACTAAAATAATTTTTAACTCTTTCTCTCCTAACTGACGATACCAAAGTTGATTCCATCAGAATGTGGTAATTAATTACGGAGACAAAGAGTTAAAAATTATTTTAGTGCTACAATTGCTCCCCGAAGTTAATAAACGTGTGAATATATTTTTAAGGGGGGCAATTGTAGCACTAAAATAATTTTTAACTCTTTGTCTCCGTAATTAATTACCACATTCTGATGGAATCAACTTTGGTATCGTCAGTTAGGAGAGAAAGAGTTAAAAAAGCAGGACACAAAATTGTAACTTCAACAAATAAAAGAAACGAATCAATAAACCAGAATAATAAAACGCATCCAAATATTTGGATTTCAAATTGAATGCAATCTTGTTTTCTGTTTCAATGGCTTATCGGCTTTTTAACGCTTCATCCTTCGCGTCTACCTTCGTGTCCCTCTTGCTCAGCTGCCTCACACTATCCTTCATGCCTCTCTCTCTCTCTCTCTCTCACTCTCTCTCTCTTTCTCTCTCTTCGTTCAATGCTAACATAAAATCCTTCATCTTTTTTTTTTATTCTCCATTTTTTTTCGTTGACATCTTCCTATTGCCCAATGATGAAATCCTTCACGTTTGACAAAATCCCTCAAGTCTCTTGACCGCTCACGCTAGGGAGAAAAAAGAGAGGATCTCGGATATACAGACATGCTAAGAGAGAGAGAGAGGGAGAGGGCGGGAAGAGAAAGAGTAAATAAACAAGAAGATGCACAATAATAAGACAACACAAAAAAGCTAGCAACGTGTTGAAAAGATCGCCTTGATTTACTGGTCTTTTGTCCAATAGGAGCAGACAAACACGCGCATTTCCGCCCCGCTTGCAAGTGAGTCTAAGGGGTCACGTGGCGTGGACATGTCATCCCTCCCAACCCTCCCGTACGCGTCGACGTCACTTCTGCCAATCCCGGCAATCAGCGCGTCTGCTGCAAGATGTAAAACATTCATTGTCGTTAGATTGACATCTCCGGGGTAAATAGACGGTAAATAAAAAAAAAGACCTCCCCCCAAAAAAAAAAATGTCTTCAGCAAAAAGAAAAATTCATAACTTTTGATTGTTTTTCCTTTATTAGTTTCCAAATTATTCCATTTTTGAAATGGGAATTAAAAATGTGTATTTAAATGTCTGTTATTTCCGTTAGCGCAACGATCTATGGCGAGAATGTAAAACCTGACATAGATTCTATTTTGCGCAAGTGTATGTACCTAAAATAAAATTCTTATGTCAATTAATTACATCGTAAGAAATAGAAGAAAACTCATTCATTAGTACTTGGGGATACACGAAGATCTTTGATGAATGTTGGCCTCAGAAATCGGTAAAACAAATGGCTGCAAATAGGCTCGCCGCCAGAAATGTTTGGGCCCCAGCAAATGACCGCCGGGGGCGCCTCCGGAGGCAACGAGGTAAATGAACCTCCTGACCGCAACCCTCTCCGGGAACTGGCTTTTGACTGCACTGTCCGGAAAATGACTTCTGCCAACACTATCCGGGAACTGGCTTTTGACTGCACTGTCCGGAAAATGACTTCTGACTACACTGTCCGGGAACTGGTTTCTGGCTGCACTGTCCGGAAAACGACTTTCTGACTTCACTGTCCGGAAACTGGCTTCACAATGCACTGTCCGGAAAATGACTTCTAACTACACTGTCCAGGAACTGCTTTCTAACTGTACTGTCCGGAAGAAAATTTCACCAACTTTTTTTTTCTTCTGTTTTGTGCTGTCCAGAATGTGGCAGTGACATTCACTGTGATATTTTGTTATAGATCTATATGAAGATGATAATAATAGTACCACATCATTATGGGATAAAACTCATTTCTACAATACCTCTATTTGATTCGTACCTTTGTGGAAACGTCTGGCTGGCTGGTAGTTCTATTAAGAAGATATTGTCTTTAAAAAAAAAAGTAAAATGTTTTCCTTGTTTTACTTGCACAAGAACAATTTTTTCCTTTCTAGAACCTTAAAAACTAATAAAATTAAAACTAATAATAGTTGTATACTTTTTATCAGAATCGACATTCCCGAAATGTGCCGAATAGATAAAGATGATTGATTCCAATCAACAGTTTCCTTTTGTTCACCAGAGCGTGACTTGAATGGAAACTTTGTTCCCATTCTCCTCTACCAGTCAAAAGATTGGAACACGTGATTACTAAGCGTGGCATCGCATATGGGTCCATTGTTTGAGTCAACGTTCGTACGTTAAGAAATTAAATTAGCGTCTATTTTTCTTTATTTCGTTCTCACCACATTTTTCATTAGACTAGTTTGAACACATTTATTCCTTTTGTTTTCTTGTTGTTTTATTCATTTGTAAAAAAAAAATTTTTTCACTTGAGATGAAACATTCCGGCCCTCGATGCATTCTCGGGCCTTCAGTTCATAGATCGACCACACAACGAGCTACGTGTTACACATGCAGTCAGTGGAGAGACTAGAACAACTTTAGAGTGTTTTGGAGGGGTAGTAAATAACTTGGATATGGTTACGGAAAAGAGAGAGAGAGAGAGAGAGAGAGAGAGTGAAAGAGAGAGAGAGAGAGAGAGAGAGAGAGTGGGGAAAAGATCGTGCGGTGTGCGCGCTGGACTGTCTTTTGGTCGTCCCGATAGTCCCAGGTTCAAACCCAGCCCGCTGCCATCCCCCATCGTTCTGCGGGAGGTTTGGAGTAGGAAGTAGATTATGTTTACCTCTGAAGGAACTTCCCAAACATGTAAAACATTTTACAAACATTTGACAAGAAACACAGAGAGAGAGAGGGAGAGAGAGGAGGGAGAGGAAGGAAGAGGAAATGTACTTCAATTCTACCAGTTATAAAACTTTAATTCCTTATTTAAAATGATTACAATGAAACAAAACGAGATAACATACAATCTACACGAATCCCATAGGCACCCGGGACGCAATTCACCTTGGAGCAGTTGTTTCCCCTTTCTTGTCCGTACGATTACGTTCGTTCTCGGTGACCTTGGTGGCATGCTCGTTTACTCCATGCAATAGTAATGGCAGGATCGATTACAGGTATCGGTTATAAAAAAAAGGCGGGAAATCGTGCTCTGATATTAAACTGAGTGCAGCGGTACTGAATAAATAGTTCACTGGTTCTCAACATCTTGTTAATAGACTCGGGGAATAACTTATGAAATTGAGTCACAGTGTCCCGGTCGATGTCCCTGCACCAAACATAGCCCTATGTCTGACTAACGCGTGAAGCGTTTAAAATTGATTGCGGGCTGGTAAGAAAATGGCAGAGCGCCAAAAGTGGGCAGCAGCGCACAGGATGAGAATCGATGAATGGTTGATGATTGTACGCACAACCTGTGGTATTGTTGTCGATGCATGGAGCTGGTCTATTCATCTCTAGCCTGCTATTTTAGGTGCGAGTATCGAACGAATGGTAGTAGGTGTATCGAGCAAGTGGTGTCATGTGTAACGTATGGAGCCAGTGGTCATAGATGTTGGTATCGAGCAAGTGATCGTATAAGTATCGAACAAGTGGTAATAGATGTGAGTACCCAGCCAGTGATTGCTTGTGTTAAGTATCGAAGGTGTTTATAGAAGCGTGTATCGAGCTAAGGATTCTATGTGTTAAGTATCGAACCAGCGGTCATAGATGTGAGTATCGAGCAAGGGATTATATGTCTTTAGTATCGAACCAGTGGTCATAGATGTGAGTATCGAGTATGTAATCATTGGTGTGTGTATCGAGCATGTGGTTGCATGTGTGAGTACCAGTACCAAGCAAGTGGCCCGTTGTTGTGAGTATCGCGTAAGTTGTCGTCTGTGTGAGTACCGAACAAGTGGCCATATATTGTGAGTAGGAGTGAGTATCGAGCGAGCAGTCTTCAACTGAAATAGTTACAGAAAGAAAGAGATGATGCATGAAGGACAGAGAGGGAAGTGAAAATGGAAGAGGGGGGTGAGCGTAAATTATTCTTGGCGTGAATAAAGCCCAGGACTTAAGCCAGACAACGAGGCCAATAGTTAAACTACAAGAGCACCAATCATATAGCATGGTTCACTTTACAACGAGGCCAATAGCTAAACTACAAGAGCACCACTCATATAGCATGGTTTACTTTACAACGAGGCCAATAGTTAAACTACAAGAGCACCAACCATATACCATGGTTCACTTTACAACGAGGCCAATAGTTAAACTGCAAGAGCCCTCTCATATACCATGGTTTACTTTACAACAAGGCCAATAGTTGAACTACAAGAACACCAAACACTTTTCCACTGCAAGTAGAAATCATGGAAAGATTTCACTTTCTTTAACAATTTCAATAATACATACAATGAAAATAGTCTTAATAAAAATCTCAAATCTTATTGACTGGTTCCACGCATTGTCCTACATTGTATATAAAATAGTATATTATAACCTCTCAACAAATTAGCTACTCCAATAGACAGAACCAGATTGCTCTATTCGAAAGAGCAGAGCTTATTTTTAGAAAAGTAAACATGCTGCTTGTAGTTTATAGAATTAAAACTGCCTTGATATAGACACTAAATAGTACGTGATAATTACATTTAGGCCGCTGTTTATAGCTTCTGCGTTTATTAATCTATCATTTGATAATCTTTTTTTTTAAATGCACGATAAGCCTGAAATGATCCTATGTGATAAATTAATACATTAATGATCAGCTTTTTGTTTAGGTTTATTGGAACAAATTTAGGCCATTAGATTCCCAAATTGCCCTTAAATTCACAGAAAGATAAAACAATTTATTTCTCAAAATGTACCTAAACAATGAATTATTTTTCTTTTTAACTTATCGTTGTGTGCGTGTTTCTGTTTACAAATGATGTAAGTGCAGGGGGCTTGAACTCCCACCACTCACACTGCTAAGTCATGCTCTACCACAGTGCATTCCAAACTGTGTTCCCCTGAACCCTAGTGTCCTGCGAGGCCTGAATAGGTGTTTCACGAAGTACTGAAATAATTAACTAGTAGGCCACGACGTGATTTTAACTCTCTAAACCCGGGCATGCCTCATAGTGGCGCCCGGGTGGAAACGATCGTAGGAGAAAACGATTATGCTAAAGGGTAGCAAAACAAGACTCCCGTAAGGGTGCCTAAGGGGGTGCGAGAGCATCTTCATTGCACTGTGCGGAGTTGTAAAAAAAAGCTCCCACAACCTTGTCACAATCCAGGCGCTGTTCCTCAAGGGGCCGTTACATAAATGGCGTGTCCTGCACAGTTAGCCTGGTATAGAAAAGGAAAATGGCGGGGGTCTTTGTATACGTGGCCTCTTGCGAGTCTGACCCACCCGACAGACAAAACAGTGTACACTGTTCTCATTCAGGCCGGTGAGAGGGAGCTCTTGTTCACTTTTGCTGGCCTAGAGTTCCAAGAGCCGAAGGCTCGACTCTACCTGACAGTTTAAGAAGAAGAAGAAGAATCTCTCTAAAAAAAAAATAAGCAAAGTGTTCCGCTAAATGTTCAGAATGCTGGTATATGCTTTCCTCAAAGTCTAACCCGAGCGTGTTGTAGAGGAGAACAGAAAGGTAGAAATATTGCCTTCATTGACCAAAAAAAAAATATTAGGAGGCTGGAGATTTCTTAACAAAGGCCGCGGAATACACACTCGAGGCCAAAAGGGAATACATTACACTGGACAGACGTCAATGCCAAAATGATAACGTAAACCGACGACCGATGCACCGAAGCAGGACGTTTTGTCGACGCCGTTTTGGCGCGAAGGTCGTTTTGCGCCGCCGTTTTGGCGCGAAATACATTGTGTACGTTTATTGTATTATTTCTTTAAAAAGAATTATTCATATCTATGTTCTGCATGAGTGTTTGTGTTAAGACATAATTTATAGTCAATATTATTAAGTTATTAAGACTTTTTTTTTGAGGGAGCGGGGGGGGGGGTAGGATATATATATATTTTGTTTGTCTCGGTATAAAATAGTGAAAAAAAAATCTGTTTGTTATACATTTTCAAACACATATTTAAGCAAAAATAATTAGCAGCTTTCGTGCATTATATATTTTATGCACTTTAGACAACGGTTATGTCTGCGCTGGGTATGCCAAAATATGTAGGTCGCAGCCGGGACTGCGTATTATCGTGAAATATTGGACTCCTCGTTTACCTTCGGACTCAAGCTTCATAATTATACATTCGTATTCGACTATTTATCAGGGGAAAATGTCACAATCACCGATCTTTAAGAAAGTAGAATGGGTTTAATAAAGAGGTGTCGTTTCATTTTATAAGAAGGACCATTCACACTGTTTCCGCGAGAGGCACCTGCAATAAAATCGATTCCAAAATGTAAAGGTTCTACTGCCTTGAACATTTCTCGTCATTCAGTATCGGCCAGCCTCACTCATTCTTAATTAAAATTTATTTGACCTGCGCTCTTTGAAGATCGAAAAACGAGTTTGAACATTGATCTTTATGTCGGGGAGGGATGGGCGGGGGCGTCACCATTAAAAGTTTGAGACTCGCTGAAATATACACACAAAACTGGGAAGGATTTTCTAGTCCATATAGAACTACACAAAGACCTAATTCCTTTTTGTCTCTAGCAGATGAAGCATAGCCTACTTGTAATTAAATAATCTATATTAATCCACTGTGGTGATCTCGCAGCTGAAGAGTGGTGTAGGGAAGCCTGTGAATTAAGACCCACTGTGTTGACCTAGGTTAGTAACCAACTCCTGGATGACACGTTGTGATCGCCGGTGTGTAGGCGGAAGGAAATGTATGCTGGTGGCACGGAATGTGAATTGATGTCGTAGATAACTGCAAGAGAAGAATAGAGGAACGTAAAACAGGTTCATTCAGAGACAGGGATTCTCAAAAAGTCGGGCTTGTAATTGTAGAATAAATTTACGTGTGTAAATTTTTCTTACAATTAATTTACCCAGTATTTATCAACAGTGCCTTCTATATTAACAATATAATGTTACCAGCCGTTGCACAGAAGTGCCTCTTATCTTTTCGACAATATTGTCTTCTGTCGTTTGGCTATAGGATTTTCTAACTTTGGGCAATAATGTCTTCTATCTTTCAACTATATGCTCTTCTAGCTTTGGGCAATATTGTCATCTATCTTTGTGCAACTGCACCTTTTATCTGTTGACAATTGTGTTTTCTTTATTTCTGTAATTGTGCATTTTATCTTTGGGCAATAGTGTCTCCTATCTTTGGGCGATAGTGTCTCCTATCTTTGGGCAATAGTGTCTCCTATCTTTGGGCAATAGTGTCTACTATCTTTGGGCAACAATGTCTCGTGTCTTTGTGTCATTGTCTTCTATTTTTTTTTATTGAGAACATGATCACAATGGTAGCCTGCTATAAAAGGCATACTTAGATCCAAAAAAAAAAATACAAAAAAATACTTATTAATTATTGCGCTTATAATATAGATATATACTAAATAATGGAGAAGTTTTACACTTTTTCGATATCAAAGATAATAATTAATTACCAAAAATCAATTGATTAATAGGTTAATTTTGTTAAAATTGATTCATATTTTGTTTGGTACCATAAATAATTGTTTAAAGCTTCAACTTGATCCGTTATAAGTTATGTAGAGATAACGTGTACAATTGGCTATGAAGAAAAAAAAACATACTAAATATTTAACCATACCTCTAAATACTGAAGAATTAATTTCTTTGTCGTTATAAAAAAAAATATTACCAGTAGCCTAATTAAATGACTAATTTTTAAAAAAAATTGTTTATTGTCTTTATCAATGAAAAATTGTTCAATTTGATCCGACGATATGTGTTGGAGGCATGATGTGTTTAAACTTCTTATCAGACAGACGGAGCTGACAACGGCTTTGTAAATACCTGGCGAAGGCTGGACTCCTTACAGTCATACAGTATGATACATTGTCCTGAACAAAATAAAGAGATTTCGCTATATTGTCTATACACGCTAAGAGACTGTAACTCTGCAAAGTCGTTGGTTTTTCTGGCTGATTCAGGCAACCCGTTACATGCTCTAATAACACTTTTATGAGTTTGTCCTAGCTTGTAGAATAAGAAATGTGCCTTTAACTTTTTTTGTCTATCTGGGTATTTTATTAGCTAATTTTTTTTTAAGTTACTGTTCAGCAATCTATAAATTATTGCTAATTTTCCTTTTAGTCTTGTCCTGAAAAGTCTCTAAGTTTAGCGATTTTACTAATAATGTTACTGTCACGTAGACATCTGTTGTTTGTTCACAAGTCAAGGCCATTCCCCCCCCCCTTTCGGAAAGTCCAGCGGCCATTTTAGTTTGTTCCACAATTTCAGCCACGTGCTTTGCAGTCGTCTCATTTCAAATTTGTTTGGTTGGAATAAATTAGCTGTTGCAAAGAGACGCGGTTGCAGACCGTAGCCAGTCAGTTGAGCTTTGATTCTACTTGAGTACAGTCACGTTTTGTAGATCTGATATTTTTACATATAAATTATATTTTGTTCAATTACAAGTTTTGTTGATACATATTTATACATAGCTGTACTTATGTTGGATTTAAATAAAGGTTCCAGTATTTTATTATCAAAGCATTACTCGAGGGAATCCTAGATCGTCTTCGTCAATATTATTCAAATAATACAATCCCCGGCGTCACAGTATTGTGACAGTTACTATAGTCAAATCTCAGTTTAACTCAATGTTTAGCATATAGGACTAGATGTAAAATGTAAACGCATTAGACGTAATGAGTTCTTTTATTTTGAAGTTACGTTTGTAATTTAAAAGGCGCTGCTTCTGCTCTACTTTCTTTTATGTTTTTCTTGAGTTGAAGAGCGCAAATTGGTCTTTAGTATATCATTACAAATTTACAATACTTTTGTCCTTTTTTTTTGCTGACTACAAACACTTCATTGAAGCACAATCACCATACGAACTCTTGAAAATAATAAGGATATAATAAGGATAGACAAATGACTGGATTTTTTTTTCAAGGCCATGTTTCTCAATTGCCTAACAAAGTGCATGCGAATGTGCGCGCGTGAGAGTATTGAATGTCCATGACCTGCTTTGTTCAAAGTGATACACTTGTCCACTTAAACACTCGACCTTCGACCTCCTACCACTTGCTAACTCACTTGAACATCTGACCACCGAATTACTTTCTCTCTCGTTTCAATTGTAGCTTTAAAAAAAAAAAAAAAAACTTATACTCCTACTCTCTCGCTTTTATTTTTTAAATGTCGATTGTACTATTAACAACCATGACACCCACATCGATTCACTCCCCTTTCCCCATGGGAGACGCCTCTTCTACTTGTAGAATGGAATAAAACTAATCGGAAACACCAATTCTGATGCACTGAGTCAAGGTCGCTTTAGTATTGAATCATGGGCGGCACGTCAAAATGTCAGAGGCATGTTCAAGAAAAGTTTATTTCTGTATGTTCTGTTATCGTCACACTGCTGATATCGATACGTATCGTCACGCTGCTGATATCG
>JADKLZ010032811.1:0-12996 GCA_021533235.1 Biomphalaria straminea
CTCAATTCTATTGCTAGGATCGTTCTGTAACATCTCAATTCTATTGCGAGGATCGTTCTGCAACATCTCTATTCTATTGCTAGGATACTTCTGTAACATCTCAATTCTATTGCTAGGATACTTCTGTAACATCTCAATTATATTGCTAGGATCCTTCTGTAACATCTCAATTCTATTGCTAGGATCCTTCTGTAACATCTCAATTCTATTGCTAGGATACTTCTTTAACATCTCAATTCTATTGCTAGGATACTTCTTTAACATCTCAATTATATTGCTAGGATCGTTCTGTAACATCTCAATTCTATTGCTAGGATCCTTCTGTAACAGCTCAATTCTATTGCTAGGATCCTTCTGTAACATCTCAATTCTATTGCTAATATCGTTCTGCAACATCTCTATTCTATTCCTAGGATCCTTCTGTAACATCTCAATTCTATTGCTAGGATCCTTCTGTAGCATCTCAATTCTATTGCTAGGATCCTTCTGTAACATCTCAATTCTATTGATAGGATCCTTCTGATTTTAGTTTCAATGGCTATGCCTTTGTCTTTCCCTATTGTTTTAAGCTTCAAAAGCACGTCTCTGGACTGTGCAGTTTTAGACAGTAGTTTTAGGTTAAGTTCCTTCTTTGAGAATTATGATACTTAATAGATTAGGAGATGTATATTGTAATAGAGTTTTCCAACATGCAGGAACCAAAAAAAAAAAAAAAACAAACAACAACAACGTTTTAAAACTGTCAACTAATCGCTTTTATACTCAATGTATGACACCTTAAACCGCACTCATTGACCACACTAGTAAGGTGCGTAATCATCTTATTTTTTAAAGTAACGCCTGTATTATATTAGATAAAATAAAATAAGGATGACGATTTCATTAACAAGTCAGTTACATTTGACAAACAGCATTTTAAGGTATTTTTGTAAATTCCTCTCCGTCGTTCACAATTAATGTATACACAAAATATATTGAAGAAAAGATGTGTATGTAGAATATTTTTTTTTTAAATAACAAATAATGATCATACAATAAATGTTACAATCAGAGCAAATATATATATATTATATATATATATATATATATAAATACATTGCAGTGACATACTTTGATTATAAATGTGGTAAACCATTCAGTGAACATAAGAATATGGCGAAATTATAATATAATATAAATACAAAATTTGAACAATAACAATTATGTACATCTAAATATTTTCGTTCTTAAACGAAATAGCCGTAGTGACCACAATAAAATAAATCAAGAGTAATTTACAGAGTGGCTGAATGAAAACTCAATAATATAGAATGTATGTTATTTTCAGTATTAAAAATAAATATCATAACAAATGTTAAATATATGTTAATTGTATGTTAGATTATGTTAAAAGATGGAAATAGGAGTGAAACCACATCTTTTTCTCTTTTATTACAACCACTTTTAAGGTGCACAATTAGAGCTGTACTTCTGGCTCAATACTTACTTATGTTAGCAATAAACTTGTCATCTAAAATCTAAACTCATGCTTTGTATACTGAAACTATGAACGATTGATTCCCATGGAGCATACTATGAACCACTTTATTATATTTCATCCACCATTCAACGAATTGAATTCTTCATAGAACTAGATCTACAACCATTAAAAAGCAGCTAGACTTATTAAGATCTTCCTACAGGGAACAGACACAGAAGGGATGCTGATTAATTGATTGATGGGAAGACGCCAAGGAATTAACTTTCCAAAGATGCACCACAAACAGTAGAGAGGATTTAAAAGAACAGATCGAACTTATCGATTGTCTTGCCTCATCAATCCAAGGGAGACCAATCATCAAAGAAGACCTGAACACAAACTTGCAACGTCACAACCTGTGGGCAGTGGAGACAAATAGCGTCACAACCTGTGGGCAGTGGAGACCAATAGATCGTTCGCCTTGTCACAGGTCTGTTCGACATGGCATCGTGCCATAGTTTCCCACTGCCCACAGGTTGCAACGTCACTGGACAGTGTTCAGGCATTCTATACCGAATGGTGTCGATGTACCACATTGTGGGCACGTAGAAGGAAGAATATCCCTAGTTTATAATTAATTAATACAGTACTGGTTTTTGGTAAGGGAAAGTCCTCTTCTGGAATTTTTTTTGGTGTAGGTCCTTGCCCTCTTCAAACTTCTATATAAATGCACTTAATAATATGAATACATCTAAAAGTATGTTTTATTTCTGAAGAAAGGTATAAAGTACTTAGAAATGTTATGTTATTTCTATGATACTTAAAAGAAATAAATTTTAATATGCATCTTACGTTCGAGGCACCGGGTACTAGCACAATCTTACACAATCTTAAATCCTGGTAGGAATCAATATAATAGACACATGACATGATAGTATGAATGGCGTAAGCAAAAATGAAAAAGAAGCTAATTAAAACGTTGAATGATGCAAGATTTATACCCCCACCCCGTCCCCATGGTAAAACAAAAATCAGAAAAATTATATAAATCAAATACTCACGATAAGCCACGGAACAAAGATTATAAGATAATTGCGTGTAGCAATAACGTTTCAAAATTATATATTTACAAATTTTGATTGTGCTGGGTAAATTGGAGCGTTTCTTTCTGAGGGCCAGTGTGTCATATTTCTGACACATTTGGAAGAGCGTGCTGTTTCTTGTCAGGAAGAGTGAATGAAGAAGAAATAAATGTTGCCACTACTGCTCTGGGAGTGGACGCCTCAGAATCCTGGAGTGTAGGTTGCAATTGGTATGCGACTGGCGCAGCTGGCTGAGAATCGCTGGAGGCCGTGTACGTACTGGAAATAAAGGTGGCTCTTAAAGGTCTGGGGTTTTCTGCATTTTTTACTTCGATTGCTGTCAAGCCGCTGTTTCTGTGGTTTTTATGAAGACCGCTGTCACTGTGGTCATTATGAGGACCGCTGTCACTGTGGTCTTTATGAAGATCTCTGTCGATGTGGTTCTTATGAACATCTCTGTCGATGTGGTCATTATGTGGGTATAGCGTTGATGAAATAAACTGTGCATATATGGGGTTCTTTCCCTTCAAGTTAGCGACTTCCAATGTTTGGTCAATGTCGTAGTTTACAGGAAGAATGAAATTCAGTTCTGCAAAAGATTAACATTTATTTTAGTAATTTTTTTCTGTTTTTTTTTCAGTAATGATTGAAGGTAAGAAACACACACAAAAAGTAAAAATATTTTGAATTCTCTAATGTTATAATATTCGAAGTTAAGATTCAAAGTCGACATGTATTTGAAGTAAAGATTTCTGAGTCATTAGTGTGGAGTCAAAACCAATGTAATGAAACCTTCATCTTTTTATATAAAATAGTACAAAACTAAATGTTATAAACCATACATATGAATCATCTGCCTGTCAAGTTTTTCAGCATATATACAGTACACATTCACGATGACATCCTCATCACATGAGAAAGTCAGTCACTAATTTGGTGTAATGAAACTTTATTTAAAAATAGTTCACTGTATATTATAACCAGGCCGGTCTTAGGCCACCGCAACATATGCGCCGCAGTGGGCTCCGCGCTTTTCATAGGCCCCGTGCTAATTGTAGGTGTAATTATTTCATTGCAAAATATATAAGAAAAATTCCTGGAAGTCTCCTGACTTTATTAAAATCTCCTGAAAACGCATACAAATCTCCTGAACAATAGACAAAATTCTCATTTGTGGGAGTCATTCATTGCGAAAAACGTAACTCCTACGAGCAATAAAAGA
Source organism: Biomphalaria straminea (assembly GCA_021533235.1). Taxonomy (NCBI): domain Eukaryota; kingdom Metazoa; phylum Mollusca; class Gastropoda; family Planorbidae; genus Biomphalaria; species Biomphalaria straminea. The sequence continues at coordinate 3,764 of JADKLZ010032811.1, forward strand.
AAAAAGGAAATGTCAGCTTTCATGCAATAAAATGTAATAATTGGGCGAATATTCAGCTTAATCGGACGTTCCTATAGCTTATTTGCTTTTATAATCACTGGCATGTCATAGGTTTCAAGGTTTGATGTGTCTATTAAATGTGACCGCAACTTTGTACTTTTCTAATGCAAAATCTTAATTTTCACTTATTATCCTCTTCCCCACCCAGACTAGGCCTGGCGCAATCAGTTTCGCATAGGGCCCCGCAATCGCTAGGACCGGCCCTGATTATAACGCAGAATTACTTCCACTGGAAAGCCGATTCGCACACAGCAGGTCAAAAGAAGGATAAATTATATTTATCTTCGCAAAGCCTTTTATCCAACTAATGACGTCTGGTACAAATTGTGTACACGGTATTTCTCCCACATCCTAATTGCATTAATATTCATTGTCCCTAATTAAACATGTATCAATTAAAAGAAAACAATTAATATGTGATAATTAATTAATTTGGTTTGAGGTAGAAAAGGGAAATAATTATTGAAATACTTCTATACATATACATATGGAGGGAGAGCATAAGAGAAGGTCTCGGATTGCAGATGCCATACACAACAGAAGCAGAAAGAAGGATGAAAACGCAGCTCCGCCTGGTGATTTTATATGCCCAACCTGCAACCGAAGCTGTGCATCAATGGCCTCTTTAGCCACACAAGAAGTTGCAAGGGGAAAAGATCGTCTCACGAGACGTAAAATGCCACAGTATATATATTGTATATATATATTGATATGTATATATATACAGAGATATATACATATATATATATGTGTGTGTGTGTGTGTGTGTGTGTGTGTGTGTGTTATGTGTTTGTGTGTCTATAAATTTGCAGTTCTACCCTTATGTAAGCTTTTTTTTAATTTGTATTTTTTAATATTTAATAATCCGAAGATTGGTAAGAAAGACATTATTACCCGTGGCTGCGCAGCCCCAGCCGTGACCTACATATTTTGCCGCATCTAGGGCAAGCATGAACATTGTCCGAAGGTGGTCGACTTAGATTTTCTTTTCGTCGTCTGCGTTTGTCCTTTGTAAGTTGAATAAGGCCAATGTAGTTGGAGATTAAACAAAACACGCACTGGATCAAAGATGTGGGACAGTAGCGACGTCTGTCTGTCGTGAGTTAGATTTTCTTCAATATCATTCATTTTGTTACTACTAGATGTTTATCTCCCCTCAATTAGAATCCAGGTACATTTATAAATAAAAGTTATATTCAAGTTTGATAACAAAGCCGTCTGCCAAAGTTTTATTAATTTGGGTAATTTAGTTTAGTTTTACTAGCTGTGCGGAGCTACAAGAAACGATCGATCAACAACAATCCAATAAGTGACCAACCTGGGAGTACTTAAATTTCAATAAAAATCAAAATCAGACCTTTCAATACAGTAAGTGAATGAAAAGTTTTTACATATTTCACTTGCAAGTCAAGTATTCCCTTTCAGACCCTGGAATCTACCACTCTTTAACACTCAAACATTGCACCTCCTTAAATAATGTAGGCCTTATCTTAAACAATAAAAATGTAGATAAAGAGCAGATAACTGTGTTTAATATCAATTATGAAAATTCGCCGAAGTAAAGGAGTAATATATGTACAATTTCCTCTTGACATTCTTTTATTCTCAATGCCCCACACCTATATGACAACAAGTTACCACGGTGAAATAAATATTTAAACATTAACAATTACAAGAGTACTACATTCAGCATATGAAAAAGGAGCCAGAGAAAATATATGACTTAAGACAAGCTTTTGAAAAAAAACAAACGAAAACACAATTGAACATCCAAACTGCACACTACACATACAAAGTATTTTGAGATTGTTACTCTACAAATGATAAGATCGTCAAAATAATTTAATCGTATGACCTGAAGTCCTTCTCACCTTTCACTACGTCATACATCCACGTCACTCATGTCTTTATCAGATTTAGCCTTAAGCAGTTTTCTTCTCTTGGCAAAAACTGCAAAGGGATTTGTCTTTTCCTTGTCTTGTACACTGGGATTGAAGTTATTCGCCATTAGAAGCCTGGGGAACTTGGGGGGCCAGGGAGTGTCAGATTTACTGCTGTAGCATTGCCAAGCTTTCCCCAGGGGCGTGTTTTCAAACTGAGTGTTCCTCCAGCGCTTCCTCTGACGTTTCAGCCATTTGACGTACTTTGGATCTGAAGGTAATATTGGCGCACTGAACTCTGACCTGCTGACGTCATGTAATACGTGTGACGAGTAGAAAGATGATTGGCTGAAACTAAAAACTCGACCCTGGGCCTGGTCTTTACCGTCTGCTACATCGCGATGATGTTTCTCGCGTACAGAGTCAACAAGGCTAATATTTCTATAGGATGTATAGTGGAGATAATGTTTTCCAATTTTGTCAGGGACAGACTCTAAGGAATCGTGGCGTTTTTTGATGTTGTGGAGTCGAAGAAACTCAATATTGTTATCAATTTGTTTTCTCTGAAGATTCTCCAGCATCTCTGCCCGGCTCAAACTCAATGATAAGTCTTTGCTATCTTTACGAGTTGGGTAGTGGTGACAGAAGTGAGGACCTTCAGCATTGTGCCATTCCTGTTGGATAACTTCATTGGAAGTTGAATTTTCAGTTTTACTTAATGCAACTTCTGAACTCTTCGTAACTGGTTGTTCTAGAACACTAAACGTAACGGTAGGTTTCAGGGTGAAATAAGATTTATCTTTTTTGTCATTTTCCTGATGCGAGAAAGAATTAGTCCTGTCATATTTCTCTAGGTCGTCACAGGGATTCGATAATTGTTTCGTTAACTTTGAAGATGTAACTTTCGGACCTTTTTTGAGAGTAATTGTTTTCTTTTTTCTGCGTTTTTCCAAACGGATGTCGTCATTGATTTCTGCGTATAAACAGAAGCGTCTAGTGAGCTCTACGTCATTCTCTTCATCAGCACAAAGTGTTGCGTGCAACGTTTCAGAATGTGGACTGTTCAGTCGACGTAGGGTGTTTTCAAGACTATCTATGATGTTGCCAAGATGGTCGATCCCGTCATGATCTTCTTCATTGACGTCACTTCCTGCAAAATATGCAGACGTACATTGTCGTCTGGATTCCAATCCACCCCCGGGCGTGTACTTGATAGAAATGCAAGTATCGATGCTTAAAACTGACGTGGGGCGAATTTTTCCGGCCTTGGTACCATCAGCATTGTGATTTACTGAAAACGGTTGAGATTTAGGTCCTCTGGTTGGAGTTACTTCTGTGAAGTAAAACCATACAAGAGATATATTCTGAGTCTGTTTGTAATCCAGTAAGACTGCTCTACTTGTGCAGACAAAAAATGCCGAAAAAAAAACTTGAACATTAAAAATAAGAAATTTCTCTCTAAATAAGAAGATATGCATGCATGAGCCTCTAAAGTTAAAAAGTAACGCTAATTCTTATCATGCTATTTATAGTTATATGTGCAAATAGCTAGAATACAGAATGCCATGCGATCTTCTCACAATGCTTTCTATTTTCTTTTAACCAAACCATAGAAATAACAGAATAATTCGATTTTTTAAAATTGTTAAACACTATTAAATATTGTCTGTTGAATATATTATAATATAGAATATCAGATAGAACTATATAATGACTCCTAGATATTATCAGAAAACTATTGACTAAAACAAACATTATTATTATTATTAGGTATAATAACTTGACTGTTATATAGTTCTATTATCGCATATATAATAACACATACATATTTTTAGGAAACTATAGAGCGAAATTATTATTATCATTATTATAATTATTATTATTAGTTAACTACTTGATCTTGTCAGTTAACTATTATATATTTATTTTAGAGCTAGAAAGTACTATAAGATAATGTATAGATAAATATAATGATTTTTTTTTTTAAAAGATATGCCTTAAAAGAAAATTGTTGTTACAAAAGTTATATTTCAGTAAAAAAAAAGATATATAAATGGGTTAGGGTTTAGAAGTATAAAATAATATAACTTAATTTAGTTGAGAGTAAAGTAATAATATAAAATGTAATTTAATTAGACTTGTCTCCCCCCCCCCTAACCAAGACCAATCGTCATAGAATGCCGGAACACAAACGCGCAACGTTGCAATTTGTAGGAAGTGGGGCTGATAGCTGTCTTCACTGCCCACAGGATGTGACGTCGCGGTCAGTGTTTTGAATTTTTCTATAAGGAATGGTCTCGTTAATCTCTCGAAATCCCCGTGACAGACGCAACGTAATAATTTTAAAAGGGAAATTCATCAATGTCCTGGGTAGTTCGATGGTAGAGGGACTGAAGCTAAATCAAGATGACAAAGAAGTCAATTATGAGATGTGAGAAATATCAAATACAAACTTAAAAGAGGTTATTCCAGTTTTTGTGTGTGCTTTATAAAGTAACCCTAACCCTAAATCAACACCAATAACAGTAAACTCAGGTGTACCCCAAGGAACAGTCTTAGGTCCACTACTATTTCTAATTTACATAAACGATTTACCAAATTGCATTAGTTCAGGAACAAAAGTTAGATTATTTGCAGATGATTGCATAATATATAGGACAATAAAAACAACACAAGATACAGAAATTTTACAAAGAGAATTAGATGAATTACAGAAATGGGAATCAAATTGGAGCATGTCTTTCCACCCAGAAAAATGTCAGTTATTAAGAGTAACAAAAAAAAACTAAAACAAATTAATTCCACTTATCTTATTCATGGTAAACCAGTAACACAGACTAAAAACGCAAAATACCTAGGTGTTATAATAAATGAAAAACTGTCATGGAATCCCCATATTGATGAAACTATAAAAAAATCAAACAAAGCATTAGGGTTTATTAAAAGAAATTTCTATAAATCAAATAAGAACATAAAACTAAAATGCTATTTAACCTTGGTTAGGCCAATAATAGAATATGCATCCTCTGTTTGGGACCCCTCAACTCAAGAAAACATTAAGAAACTAGAACAGACACAAAATAGAGCAGTACGATTCATAACAAACGAATATTCACATTTCACTAGAGTAACACCTTTAGTAAAATCACTAAATTTAGAAAGCCTTCAGGATAGAAGACTTAAGAGTAAAGTAGCAATTATACACAAAACACTGAACCATAATCTCCAAATACAAAAACAAAACTTAATAAAATACTCAGAAAGACACAAAGATAAAGGCACATTCCTCGTCCCATATGCTAGGACAAATCTGTACAAATGCTCTTTCTTCCCTAGTGCCATTAGAGCATGGAATGGTTTGCCTGAGCTAGCCAGGAAAGCCAGTGACTTGGCAGAATTTAAGTCACTGGTAAATAGGCATGACTGAATGCATAACGCGTAGGACGTAATCATCTTCTTTTTTGAAGTAACGTCTGTATTATATAAGATAAGATAAGTATGATGTAAGAGACGAGACGACTAGAGGGGAAGCTACAGATTTTAACATGGCGTCATTCATTATAACTTTTAGTATATTACATATGCCGCTACCAGTATAATATCGCATTAGTAATAAACAATCATGTAAGCTTATAGAGGTCAACTAGTGGTTTTCACACTCAAATACAAAGCAGACAAAGTGACTCACACATGCACTTTCAAGTTGGTCACTTGTTGTCCCCCTCTACCCTTTTATTCTTCCCACACGTTTTCCCCAGCCTTATAAGTAATGGTAAGAATAAATTAGTGTAACAGTGACTCTTCGTACTTGAAAAGAAAAAAAAACAACTTTCAATGATGTCACTAGGAACGATGTATATATTTTTAAAGCATCAACGTTTGATCGGATTCATGAAGTAATTCGCAATGAACGGGAAGTGGAAGATTGCATTTTTTTTATCCACCTTTTTTTTTGTCTTCATAAGCTTTATTACAGATGAGTGTATGTATCTTATTGGAAATAGTAAGTAAGTAAAGTTCCCCTTTCAGACCTTGTGGTCTTTAGGGCAGATGATGCAAAGGTCATCTGATTCTGTGGCCTACGGTTAACGAGGGTGTCATGTGGCCAGCACAACGACCAACCGCCTTTACTTTTCCCCAACTAATGTCAGGTACCCATTAGAGCTGGGTGGACTCAAGGGCCCCGAAAATTCCGAAATAAAAATCCCAGTCTTCACCAGGATTCGAACCCGGGACCTCCAGTACGGGGTCCAAGCACTTAACCACTCAGCCACCGCGCCCTCTTATTGGAAATGGTCTTCACTATTAAACGTAGAGATATTAAATAAAAGTTGATAGTAATAGAGAGAATAGGTTGGGGAAGAGAAAGAGAGAGGGAAAAAGAGCAAGGGGATGAACAGAGGGAGGAAGAGAGATATAGAGGAGAGTTGGGATGTGAAAGAGCAAATGAAAAACAGAGAGAGCAAGAGAGAGAGAGAGAGAGAGAGAGAGAGAGAGAAAGGGAATCGACTATATACAAGTCTTATAAAAACAAATAAGTTCTCTAAAAGTGTAGGTAAACTTAAGGTGTAAAGAAAGCGATGCATCAACTGTTTCTCTTTATCAACGATCAACTATTTCTTTTTTTTTAAAGATCAACACTGTTTTTTGACAAAGATAATGTCACGCTTCAGTAAACAGTTTTAAAAAATATGTAAAAAATAATTACATTTTCTGCTAGCTGTTAATAAATAATATAAAAAAAACCTATGCGTAAACACAAAGTCAATATTCCGTAACCAAACGCTATATTTACATTACTATTATTTCAAACTAAAGTTGATATGAACCAACTAACAAAATTCTTACTATTGACAATTTCTATCCCGTTCGAGGTACCCTAAGTAATGTCATCTATATCTACATTGAAAAAGCTACAGTACTTTGATCCCCTGTAGAGTGACAAAAATAGTTTCTCATGTAGATTCACTGTAACAGAACGAACCTTAATTGTCTGCTTATTTAATCTAGACCTAATGTTTTTAAACCCTTTTTTTTTTTGTACAAAAAAGGAAATGGTTACGTTTGAAAGAAAAGTGTTTTGTTATTGAGTCATCTGGCACAGTCAAGTCGTTCGTTGTAACAAAGAGAGTCTATTTTTTTACTATGAGAAAAAAAAAGGGAAATGTTACTACTTGTTATTAGCCAGAAAAAAAATGTAAACAAAAAAATAAAGAATAAACATGTTAATAATGAATGTACAAAGACTAGCCTGATGAACTAGATTAAAAATGTCTTTACAATACACTCAGGATTGACATGGTGGCAGCTCTCAATTCACTTAGAGCTCTATCCTCATTTTAAACAATCAATAAACTCAGTAGGTATCATTGTAATGAGCTATTTCGGTTTAAAGGAATACAATATTATATTGAAATAAGTATCTATTTGAAAATGGAAGACGCCATTCAGTTACCTGGCGATAATGAATAAAACGGTACATTTTCTCATTATGAATTCGTCCAGTCCTGGTATGGAATTAAGATTGTTCTTGCTCCCAAACTTAAAGCAGTAGCTGTTGTTGCTATACAAAAAAAAGTAATTGGATTCTCGATGCATACATTTGCTTTTAGAAATACTTGTTTCTATGCTTCCTGTTATAATTGATAGGTTATATTCTTCCTTAAATCGTTAAACTCAGATCACTGACAAACTTTTTTCTCCAATTTCGAGTGGTAGGTAATCAGGACTGCCGTCAACCTGCGGGAGGTTCGGGCTAGGATGTTATAATCTTCAATAAGATAACTGTTGCCACCATGGCCCAGAGCGCTAAGACATGATAGAAATGAAATGCTACCTGTATCTGGTTGTGGTTCAGGTGTAGACAATAAAATACTTGATGTTTCATCGTCTGTCAAATCATCCTCTGTTCCTATTTCGCGAGGGAAGTTATCGTAGATTATTTTCTCACGCTCTGGAGAATCCAGTATCTTGTGGCTAGCTTCCCCTTGTCTTACTGGAATACAAAATAATCACATGAAAAAAAAAATCAACCATAGCAACCAACAAAAAAAAAAGAAGAAAAAAGCATTCCGAGCAAAAAATATGGATGTAGGAATTTCTTTAACTTTTAATTTTTATGAATTCAGTGCAAAATGTAAAATTACAATTTAATTGTTTTAGTTGTTTTTTTATGTGGAGAGAGATAGTGACAAAGAAAACTATAGACAGTGAAAAAAACATTGACCACATTTACGGAAGAAAAACGTGCCAAACAAAAAATGGCTGGCTCCTCTACCACCAAAGTGAATCTCACCTTGACATGCGATGCATGTGGAAGGGAAAGTCTCTCGAGAATAGGGCTTCACAGTCACATGAAAACTTGTTCTACGAGATGAACCAAAGTCTTTGCTAAGATGAACTATAGTAGATATAATAATAATAATAATAATAATAATAATAGGCTTGTCTTCGAGCCCGAAGATTAGTGAGGAATACAGTGTTTCCCGTGGCTGTGCAGTCCCAGCTGTGACCTACATATTTTGCCACATCCAGGGCAAGCAAAACCATTGTCCGCAGGTGGTCGGTTTAGATTGTCTTTTCGTCGTCTGCGTTTGTCCTCGGCGGCAGATTTTCTTTTGGTCTCAAATGTGTATCCCGCGGCCTTTGTGAGTGACCTCCAGCTGTCTCGTTCCGACGCCGCATGCAGCCAGGTGCTCTCCTCTATGTCAGCCAAGGAAAGTTGACGCCTAAGTTGGTCTTTGAAGCGTTTCCGTGGGGCGCCTCTGTTACGTCGACCACCTTTTAGCTCACCAAAAAAGACTGCCTTTGGCATACGTTCGTCTCCCATACGGGATACGTGCCCTGCCCAGCGTAGCTGTCGGATCATAAGATATACTAGATGAACAATAGTTGTTCTGCAAGATGAACCCTAGTCGTTCAACGAGATAAACCATTTTCTTTCTACGAGTCGTTCTAAGACTAAAGGAGGCAAGCACTGTTTCCCCACTTAATAATTGTTTCGTTTTTTCCGAGTCGTTTTATTACAAGAACTGTTCTAAGTTCTATTCTATGCAGTTTTCACGCGATACCAGAATAGCCTTCTTTAGGATTAGTTTCTTATTCGACTCTAAATTTAGGACAGACAAATGTAGGTAAAAAAAGAAAGGAAAGAGAGAGAAAGTATTATATTTTAAGTGTAAATAATAATAATAACATTTAACTAAGACCTTACCTAGACCTAATGTGTCGTCTTTTCTGAAAGATAAAAAAATATTTAATTTTATTACTTTTTTTACAATAGAATTTAAATAT
>JADKLZ010032812.1:0-12795 GCA_021533235.1 Biomphalaria straminea
CTATTGCGAGGATCCTTCTGTAACATCTCAATTCTATTGCGAGGATCGTTCTGTAACATCTCAATTCTATTGCTAGGATCCTTCTGCAACAGCTCAATTCTATTACTAGGATCGTTCTGCAACATCTCTATTCTATTCCTAGGATCCTTCTGTAACATCTCAATTCTATTGCTAGGATCCTTCTGTAACATCTCAATTCTATTGATAGGATCCTTCTGATTTTAGTTTCAATGGCTATGCCTTTGTCTTTCCCTATTGTTTTAAGATTCAAAAGCACTGCTCTGGACTGTGCAGTTTTAGCCAGTAGTTTTAGGTTAAGTTCCTTCTTTGAGAATTATGATACTTAATAGATTAGGAGATGTATATTGTAATAGAGTTTTCCAACATGCAGGAACCAAAAAAACAACAACAACGTTTTAAAACTGTCAACTAATCGCTTTTATACTCAATGTATGACACTTTAAACCGCACTCATTGACCACACTAGTAAGGTGCGTAATCATCTTATTTTTTAAAGTAACGCCTGTATTATATTAGATAAAATAAAATAAGGATGACGATTTCATTAACAAGTCAGTTACATTTGACAAACAGTATTTTAAGGTATTTTTGTATATTCCTCTTCGTCGTGCACAATTAATGTATACACAAAATATATTTAAGAAAAGATGTGTATGTAGAATATTTTTTTTTTAAATAACAAATAATGATCATACAATAAATGTTACAATCAGAGCAAATATATATATATTATATATATATATATATATATAAATACATTGCAGTGACATACTTTGATTATAAATGTGGTAAACCATTCAGTGAACATAAGAATATGGCGAAATTATAATATAATATAAATACAAAAGTTGAACAATAACAATTATGTATATCTAAATATTTTCGTTCTTAAACGAAATAGCCGTAGTGACCACAATAAAATAAATCAAGAGTAATTTACAGAGTGGCTGAATGAAAACTCAATAATATGGGATGTGTGTTATTTTCAGGATTAAAAATAAATTTCATAACAAATAAATAAATCAATTTATATACAGTTATAGGCGGCACGCATTACTAACAAACAAAGGAAGACAACTGTGAATAAGCATGTTTGTGCCCTTCAATTATTTTCATTCATTATATGTTAATTGTATGTTAATTATATTTTAATTGTATGTTAGAGTTAGATTATGTTAAAAGATGGAAATAGGAGTGAAACCACATCTTTTTCTCTTTTATTACATCCACTTTTAAGGTGCACAATTAGATCTGTACTTCTGGCTCAATACTTACTTATGTTAGCAATAAACTTTTCATTTTCATCTAAAATCTAAACTCATGCTTAATAGACTGAGGTTATCCACTATTGATTCCCATGGAGTATGCTATCAACTAATATAGTATATTTCATTCACTATTCAATTAATTGAATTCTTCATAGAACTAGATCTACAACCATTAAAAAGCAACTAGACTTATTAAGATCTTCCTACAGGGAACAGACAAGGAATTAACTTTCCAAAGATGTACCACAAACAGTAGAGAGGATTTTAGAGAACAGATCGAACTTATCGATTGTCTTGCCTCATCGATCCAAGGGAGACCAATCATCAAAGAAGACCTGAACATAAACTTGCAACGTCACAACCTGTGGGCAGTGGAGACAAATAGCGTCACAACCTGTGGGCAGTGGAGACCAATAGATCGTTCGCCTTGTCACAGGTCTGTTCGACATGGCAACGAGCCATAGTTTCCCACTGCCCACAGGTTGCAACGTCACTGGACAGTGTTCAGGCATTCTATACCGAATGGTGTCGATGTACCACATTGTGGGCACGTAGAAGGAAGAATATCCCTAGTTTATAATTAATTAATACAGTACTGGTTTTTGGTAAGGGAAAGTCCTCTTCTGAAATTTTTTTTTGGTGTAGGTCCTTGCCCTCTTCAAACTTCTATATAAATGCACTTAATAATATGAATACATCTAAAAGTATGATTTGTTTCTGAAGAAAGGTATAAAGTACTTATAAAATGTTATGTTATTTCTATGATACTTAAAAGAAATAAATTTTAATATGCATCTTACATTCGAGGCGCTGGGTACTAGCACAATCTTACACAATCTTAAATCCTGGTAGGAATCAATATAATAGACACATGACATGATAGAATGAATGACGTAAGCAAAATGAAAAAGTAGCTAATTAAAACGTTGAATGATGCAAGATATATACTCCGTCCCCATGGTAAAAGAAAAATCAGAAAAATTATATAAATCAAATACTCCCGATAAGCCACGGAACAAAGATTATAAGATAATTGAATGCAGCAATAACGTTTCAAAAAATATATATACAAATTTTGATTGTGCTGGGTAAATTGGAGCGTTTGTTTTTGAGGGCCAGTGTGTCATATTTCTGACACATTTGGAAGAGCGTGCTGTTTCTTGTCAGGAAGAGTGAATGAAGAAGAAATAAATGTTGCCACTACTGCTCTGGGAGTGGACGCCTCAGAATCCTGGAGTGTAGGTTGCAATTGGTACGCGACTGGCGCAGCTGGCTGAGAATCGCTGGAGGCCGTGTACGTACTGGAAATAAAGGTGGCTCTTAAAGGTCTGGGGTTTTCTGCATTCTTTACTTCGATTGCTCTCGAGCCGCTGTTTCTGTGGTTTTTATGAAGACCGCTGTCACTGTGGTCATTATGAGGACCGCTGTCACTGTGGTCATTATGAAGATCTCTGTCGATGTGGTTCTTATGAAGATTGATGTCGATGTGGTCTTTATGTGGGTATAGCGTTGATGAAATGAACTGTGCATATATGGGGTTCTTTCCCTTCAAGTTAGCGACTTCCAATGTTTGGTCAATTTCGTAGTTTACGGGATGAATGAAATTCAGTTCTGCAAAAGATTAACATTTATTTTAGTAATTTTTTCTGGCTTTTTTTTTCAGTAATGATTGAAGGTAAGAAACACACACAAAAAGTAAAAATATTTTGAATTCTCTAATGTTATAATATTCGAAGTTAAGATTCAAAGTCGACATGTATTTGAAGTAAAGATTTCTGAGTCATTAGTGTGGAGTCAAAACCAATGTAATGAAACCTTCATCTTTTTATATAAAATAGTACAAAACTAAATGTTATAAACCATACATATGAATCATCTGCCTGTCAAGTTTTTCAGCATATATACAGTACACATTCACGATGACATCCTCATCACATGAGAAAGTCAGTCACTAATTTGGTGTAATGAAACTTTATTTAAAAATAGTTCACTGTATATTATAACCAGGCCGGTCTTAGGCCACCGCAACATATGCGCCGCAGTGGGCTCCGCGCTTTTCATAGGCCCCGTGCTAATTGTAGGTGTAATTATTTCATTGCAAAATATATAAGAAAAATTCCTGGAAGTCTCCTGACTTTATTAAAATCTCCTGAAAACGCATACAAATCTCCTGAACAATAGACAAAATTCTCATTTGTGGGAGTCATTCATTGCGAAAAACGTAACTCCTACGAGCAATAAAAGAAAAAAGGAAATGTCAGCTTTCATGCAATAAAATGTAATAATTGGGCGAATATTCAGCTTAATCGGACGTTCCTATAGCTTATTTGCTTTTATAATCACTGGCATGTCATAGGTTTCAAGGTTTGATGTGTCTATTAAATGTGACCGCAACTTTGTACTTTTCTAATGCAAAATCTTAATTTTCACTTATTATCCTCTTCCCCACCCAGACTAGGCCTGGCGCAATCAGTTTCGCATAGGGCCCCGCAATCGCTAGGACCGGCCCTGATTATAACGCAGAATTACTTCCACTGGAAAGCCGATTCGCACACAGCAGGTCAAAAGAAGGATAAATTATATTTATCTTCGCAAAGCCTTTTATCCAACTAATGACGTCTGGTACAAATTGTGTACACGGTATTTCTCCCACATCCTAATTGCATTAATATTCATTGTCCCTAATTAAACATGTATCAATTAAAAGAAAACAATTAATATGTGATAATTAATTAATTTGGTTTGAGGTAGAAAAGGGAAATAATTATTGAAATACTTCTATACATATACATATGGAGGGAGAGCATAAGAGAAGGTCTCGGATTGCAGATGCCATACACAACAGAAGCAGAAAGAAGGATGAAAACGCAGCTCCGCCTGGTGATTTTATATGCCCAACCTGCAACCGAAGCTGTGCATCAATGGCCTCTTTAGCCACACAAGAAGTTGCAAGGGGAAAAGATCGTCTCACGAGACGTAAAATGCCACAGTATATATATTGTATATATATATTGATATGTATATATATACAGAGATATATACATATATATATATGTGTGTGTGTGTGTGTGTGTGTGTGTGTGTGTGTTATGTGTTTGTGTGTCTATAAATTTGCAGTTCTACCCTTATGTAAGCTTTTTTTTAATTTGTATTTTTTAATATTTAATAATCCGAAGATTGGTAAGAAAGACATTATTACCCGTGGCTGCGCAGCCCCAGCCGTGACCTACATATTTTGCCGCATCTAGGGCAAGCATGAACATTGTCCGAAGGTGGTCGACTTAGATTTTCTTTTCGTCGTCTGCGTTTGTCCTTTGTAAGTTGAATAAGGCCAATGTAGTTGGAGATTAAACAAAACACGCACTGGATCAAAGATGTGGGACAGTAGCGACGTCTGTCTGTCGTGAGTTAGATTTTCTTCAATATCATTCATTTTGTTACTACTAGATGTTTATCTCCCCTCAATTAGAATCCAGGTACATTTATAAATAAAAGTTATATTCAAGTTTGATAACAAAGCCGTCTGCCAAAGTTTTATTAATTTGGGTAATTTAGTTTAGTTTTACTAGCTGTGCGGAGCTACAAGAAACGATCGATCAACAACAATCCAATAAGTGACCAACCTGGGAGTACTTAAATTTCAATAAAAATCAAAATCAGACCTTTCAATACAGTAAGTGAATGAAAAGTTTTTACATATTTCACTTGCAAGTCAAGTATTCCCTTTCAGACCCTGGAATCTACCACTCTTTAACACTCAAACATTGCACCTCCTTAAATAATGTAGGCCTTATCTTAAACAATAAAAATGTAGATAAAGAGCAGATAACTGTGTTTAATATCAATTATGAAAATTCGCCGAAGTAAAGGAGTAATATATGTACAATTTCCTCTTGACATTCTTTTATTCTCAATGCCCCACACCTATATGACAACAAGTTACCACGGTGAAATAAATATTTAAACATTAACAATTACAAGAGTACTACATTCAGCATATGAAAAAGGAGCCAGAGAAAATATATGACTTAAGACAAGCTTTTGAAAAAAAACAAACGAAAACACAATTGAACATCCAAACTGCACACTACACATACAAAGTATTTTGAGATTGTTACTCTACAAATGATAAGATCGTCAAAATAATTTAATCGTATGACCTGAAGTCCTTCTCACCTTTCACTACGTCATACATCCACGTCACTCATGTCTTTATCAGATTTAGCCTTAAGCAGTTTTCTTCTCTTGGCAAAAACTGCAAAGGGATTTGTCTTTTCCTTGTCTTGTACACTGGGATTGAAGTTATTCGCCATTAGAAGCCTGGGGAACTTGGGGGGCCAGGGAGTGTCAGATTTACTGCTGTAGCATTGCCAAGCTTTCCCCAGGGGCGTGTTTTCAAACTGCGTGTTCCTCCAGCGCTTCCTCTGACGTTTCAGCCATTTGACGTACTTTGGATCTGATGGTAATATTGGCGCACTGAACTCTGACCTGCTGACGTCATGTAATACGTGTGACGAGTAGAAAGATGATTGGCTGAAACTAAAAACTCGACCCTGGGCCTGGTCTTTACCGTCTGCTACATCGCGATGATGTTTCTCGCGTACAGAGTCAACAAGGCTAATATTTCTGTAGGATGTATAGTGGAGATAATGTCTTCCAATTTTGTCAGGGGCAGACTCTAATGAATCGTGGCGTTTTTTGATGTTGTGGAGTCGAAGAAACTCAATATTGTTATCAATTTGTTTCCTCTGAAGATTCTCCAGCATCTCTGCCCGGCTCAAACTCAATGATAAGTCTTTGCTATCTTTACGAGTTGGGTAGTGGTGACAGAAGTGAGGACCTTCAGCATTGTGCCATTCCTGTTGGATAACTTCATTGGAAGTTGAATTTTCAGTTTTACTTAATGCAACTTCTGAACTCTTCGTAACTGGTTGTTCTAGAACACTAAACGTAACGGGAGGTTTCAGGGTGAAATAAGATTTATCTTTTTTGTCATTTTCCTGTTGCGAGAAAGAATCAGTCCTGTCATATTTCTCTAGGTCGTCACAGTGAGTCGATAATTGTTTCGTTAACTTTGAAGATGTAACTTTCGGACCTTTTTTGAGAGTAATTGTTTTCTTTTTTTTACTGCGTTTTTCCAAACGGATGTCGTCATTGATTTCTGCGTATAAACAGAAGCGTCTAGTGAGCTCTACGTCATTCTCTTCATCAGCACAAAGTGTTGCGTGCAACGTTTCAGAATGTGGACTGTTCAGTCGACGTAGGGTGTTTTCAAGACTATCTATGATGTTGCCAAGATGGTCGATCCCGTCATGATCTTCTTCATTGACGTCACTTCCTGCAAAATATGCAGACGTACATTGTCGTCTGGATTCCAATCCACCCCTGGGCGTGTACTTGATAGAAATGCAAGTATCGATGCTTAAAACTGACGTGGGGCGAAATTTTCCGGCCTTGGTACCATCAGCATTGTGATTTACTGAAAACGGTTGAGATTTAGGTCCTCTGGTTGGAGTTACTTCTGTGAAGTAAAACCATACAAGAGATATATTCTGAGTCTGTTTGTAATCCAGTAAGACTGTTCTACTTGTGCAGACAAAAAATGCCGAAAAAAAAAACTTGAACATTAAAATAAGAAATTTCTCTCTAAATAAGAAGATATGCATGCATAAGCCTCTAAAGTTAAAAAGTAACGCTAATTCTTATCATACTATTTATAGTTATATGTGCAAATAGCTAGAATATAGAATACCATGCGATCTTCTCCACAATGCTTTCTATTTTCTTTTAATCAAACCATAGAAATAACAGAATAATTCGATTTTTTAAAATTGTTAAACATTATTAAATATTGTCTGTTGAATATATTATAATATAGAATATCAGATAGAACTATATAATGACTCCTAGATATTTGTAGGATATTCATGACTAAAACAAACATTATTATTATTATTAGGTATAATAACTTAACTGTTATATAGTTCCATTATCGCATACATAATAACACATACATATTTTTAGGAAACTATCAATTATTATTATCATTATTATAATTATTATTATTAGTTAACTACTTGATCTTGTCAGTTAACTATTATATATTTATTTTAGAGCTAGAAAGTACTATAAGATAATGTATAGATAAATAAATATAATGATTTTTTTTTTAAAGATATGCCTCAAAAGAAAATTGTTGTTACAAAAGTTATATTTCAGTAAAAAAAAAAAAGATATATAAATGGGTTAGGGTTTAGAAGTATAAAATAATATAACTTAATTTAGTTGAGAGTAAAGTAATAATATAAAATGTAATTTAATTAGACTTGTCTCCCCCCCCCCTAACCAAGACCAATCGTCATAGAATGCCGGAACACAAACGCGCAACGTTGCAATTTGTAGGAAGTGGGGCTGATAGCTGTCTTCACTGCCCACAGGATGTGACGTCGCGGTCAGTGTTTTGAATTTTTCTATAAGGAATGGTCTCGTTAATCTCTCGAAATCCCCGTGACAGACGCAACGTAATAATTTTAAAAGGGAAATTCATCAATGTCCTGGGTAGTTCGATGGTAGAGGGACTGAAGCTAAATCAAGATGACAAAGAAGTCAATTATGAGATGTGAGAAATATCAAATACAAACTTAAAAGAGGTTATTCCAGTTTTTGTGTGTGCTTTATAAAGTAACCCTAACCCTAAATCAACACCAATAACAGTAAACTCAGGTGTACCCCAAGGAACAGTCTTAGGTCCACTACTATTTCTAATTTACATAAACGATTTACCAAATTGCATTAGTTCAGGAACAAAAGTTAGATTATTTGCAGATGATTGCATAATATATAGGACAATAAAAACAACACAAGATACAGAAATTTTACAAAGAGAATTAGATGAATTACAGAAATGGGAATCAAATTGGAGCATGTCTTTCCACCCAGAAAAATGTCAGTTATTAAGAGTAACAAAAAAAAACTAAAACAAATTAATTCCACTTATCTTATTCATGGTAAACCAGTAACACAGACTAAAAACGCAAAATACCTAGGTGTTATAATAAATGAAAAACTGTCATGGAATCCCCATATTGATGAAACTATAAAAAAATCAAACAAAGCATTAGGGTTTATTAAAAGAAATTTCTATAAATCAAATAAGAACATAAAACTAAAATGCTATTTAACCTTGGTTAGGCCAATAATAGAATATGCATCCTCTGTTTGGGACCCCTCAACTCAAGAAAACATTAAGAAACTAGAACAGACACAAAATAGAGCAGTACGATTCATAACAAACGAATATTCACATTTCACTAGAGTAACACCTTTAGTAAAATCACTAAATTTAGAAAGCCTTCAGGATAGAAGACTTAAGAGTAAAGTAGCAATTATACACAAAACACTGAACCATAATCTCCAAATACAAAAACAAAACTTAATAAAATACTCAGAAAGACACAAAGATAAAGGCACATTCCTCGTCCCATATGCTAGGACAAATCTGTACAAATGCTCTTTCTTCCCTAGTGCCATTAGAGCATGGAATGGTTTGCCTGAGCTAGCCAGGAAAGCCAGTGACTTGGCAGAATTTAAGTCACTGGTAAATAGGCATGACTGAATGCATAACGCGTAGGACGTAATCATCTTCTTTTTTGAAGTAACGTCTGTATTATATAAGATAAGATAAGTATGATGTAAGAGACGAGACGACTAGAGGGGAAGCTACAGATTTTAACATGGCGTCATTCATTATAACTTTTAGTATATTACATATGCCGCTACCAGTATAATATCGCATTAGTAATAAACAATCATGTAAGCTTATAGAGGTCAACTAGTGGTTTTCACACTCAAATACAAAGCAGACAAAGTGACTCACACATGCACTTTCAAGTTGGTCACTTGTTGTCCCCCTCTACCCTTTTATTCTTCCCACACGTTTTCCCCAGCCTTATAAGTAATGGTAAGAATAAATTAGTGTAACAGTGACTCTTCGTACTTGAAAAGAAAAAAAAACAACTTTCAATGATGTCACTAGGAACGATGTATATATTTTTAAAGCATCAACGTTTGATCGGATTCATGAAGTAATTCGCAATGAACGGGAAGTGGAAGATTGCATTTTTTTTATCCACCTTTTTTTTTGTCTTCATAAGCTTTATTACAGATGAGTGTATGTATCTTATTGGAAATAGTAAGTAAGTAAAGTTCCCCTTTCAGACCTTGTGGTCTTTAGGGCAGATGATGCAAAGGTCATCTGATTCTGTGGCCTACGGTTAACGAGGGTGTCATGTGGCCAGCACAACGACCAACCGCCTTTACTTTTCCCCAACTAATGTCAGGTACCCATTAGAGCTGGGTGGACTCAAGGGCCCCGAAAATTCCGAAATAAAAATCCCAGTCTTCACCAGGATTCGAACCCGGGACCTCCAGTACGGGGTCCAAGCACTTAACCACTCAGCCACCGCGCCCTCTTATTGGAAATGGTCTTCACTATTAAACGTAGAGATATTAAATAAAAGTTGATAGTAATAGAGAGAATAGGTTGGGGAAGAGAAAGAGAGAGGGAAAAAGAGCAAGGGGATGAACAGAGGGAGGAAGAGAGATATAGAGGAGAGTTGGGATGTGAAAGAGCAAATGAAAAACAGAGAGAGCAAGAGAGAGAGAGAGAGAGAGAGAGAGAGAGAGAAAGGGAATCGACTATATACAAGTCTTATAAAAACAAATAAGTTCTCTAAAAGTGTAGGTAAACTTAAGGTGTAAAGAAAGCGATGCATCAACTGTTTCTCTTTATCAACGATCAACTATTTCTTTTTTTTTAAAGATCAACACTGTTTTTTGACAAAGATAATGTCACGCTTCAGTAAACAGTTTTAAAAAATATGTAAAAAATAATTACATTTTCTGCTAGCTGTTAATAAATAATATAAAAAAAACCTATGCGTAAACACAAAGTCAATATTCCGTAACCAAACGCTATATTTACATTACTATTATTTCAAACTAAAGTTGATATGAACCAACTAACAAAATTCTTACTATTGACAATTTCTATCCCGTTCGAGGTACCCTAAGTAATGTCATCTATATCTACATTGAAAAAGCTACAGTACTTTGATCCCCTGTAGAGTGACAAAAATAGTTTCCCATGTAGATTCACTGTAACAGAACGAACCCTAATTGTCTGCTTATTTAATCTAGACCTAATGTCTGTAACGCGTTTTTTTTTTGTACAAAAAATGAAATGGTTACGTTTGAAACAAAAGTGTTTTGTTATTGAGTCATCTGGCACAGTCAAGTCGTTCGTTGTAACAAAGAGAGTCTATTTTTTTACTATGAGAAAAAAAAAAGGGAAATGTTACTACTTGTTATTAGCCAGAAAAAAAATGTAAACAAAAAAATAAAGAAATAAACATGTTAATAATGAATGTGCATATGTAGACCAGTCCTCTTAAAAAAAAGACTAGCCTGATGAACTAGATTAAAAATGTCTTTACAATACACTCAGGATTGACATGGTGGCAGCTCTCAATTCACTTAGAGCTCTATCCTCATTTTAAACAATCAATAAACTCAGTAGGTATCATTGTAATGAGCTATTTCGGTTTAAAGGAATACAATATTATATTGAAATAAGTATCTATTTGAAAATGGAAGACGCCATTCAGTTACCTGGCGATAATGAATAAAACGGTACATTTTCTCATTATGAATTCGTCCAGTCCTGGTATGGAATTAAGATTGTTCTTGCTCCCAAACTTAAAGCAGTAGCTGTTGTTGCTATACAAAAAAAAGTAATTGGATTCTCGATGCATACATTTGCTTTTAGAAATACTTGTTTCTATGCTTCCTGTTATAATTGATAGGTTATATTCTTCCTTAAATCGTTAAACTCAGATCACTGACAAACTTTTTTCTCCAATTTCGAGTGGTAGGTAATCAGGACTGCCGTCAACCTGCGGGAGGTTCGGGCTAGGATGTTATAATCTTCAATAAGATAACTGTTGCCACCATGGCCCAGAGCGCTAAGACATGATAGAAATGAAATGCTACCTGTATCTGGTTGTGGTTCAGGTGTAGACAATAAAATACTTGATGTTTCATCGTCTGTCAAATCATCCTCTGTTCCTATTTCGCGAGGGAAGTTATCGTAGATTATTTTCTCACGCTCTGGAGAATCCAGTATCTTGTGGCTAGCTTCCCCTTGTCTTACTGGAATACAAAATAATCACATGAAAAAAAAAATCAACCATAGCAACCAACAAAAAAAAAAGAAGAAAAAAGCATTCCGAGCAAAAAATATGGATGTAGGAATTTCTTTAACTTTTAATTTTTATGAATTCAGTGCAAAATGTAAAATTACAATTTAATTGTTTTAGTTGTTTTTTTATGTGGAGAGAGATAGTGACAAAGAAAACTATAGACAGTGAAAAAAACATTGACCACATTTACGGAAGAAAAACGTGCCAAACAAAAAATGGCTGGCTCCTCTACCACCAAAGTGAATCTCACCTTGACATGCGATGCATGTGGAAGGGAAAGTCTCTCGAGAATAGGGCTTCACAGTCACATGAAAACTTGTTCTACGAGATGAACCAAAGTCTTTGCTAAGATGAACTATAGTAGATATAATAATAATAATAATAATAATAATAATAGGCTTGTCTTCGAGCCCGAAGATTAGTGAGGAATACAGTGTTTCCCGTGGCTGTGCAGTCCCAGCTGTGACCTACATATTTTGCCACATCCAGGGCAAGCAAAACCATTGTCCGCAGGTGGTCGGTTTAGATTGTCTTTTCGTCGTCTGCGTTTGTCCTCGGCGGCAGATTTTCTTTTGGTCTCAAATGTGTATCCCGCGGCCTTTGTGAGTGACCTCCAGCTGTCTCGTTCCGACGCCGCATGCAGCCAGGTGCTCTCCTCTATGTCAGCCAAGGAAAGTTGACGCCTAAGTTGGTCTTTGAAGCGTTTCCGTGGGGCGCCTCTGTTACGTCGACCACCTTTTAGCTCACCAAAAAAGACTGCCTTTGGCATACGTTCGTCTCCCATACGGGATACGTGCCCTGCCCAGCGTAGCTGTCGGATCATAAGATATACTAGATGAACAATAGTTGTTCTGCAAGATGAACCCTAGTCGTTCAACGAGATAAACCATTTTCTTTCTACGAGTCGTTCTAAGACTAAAGGAGGCAAGCACTGTTTCCCCACTTAATAATTGTTTCGTTTTTTCCGAGTCGTTTTATTACAAGAACTGTTCTAAGTTCTATTCTATGCAGTTTTCACGCGATACCAGAATAGCCTTCTTTAGGATTAGTTTCTTATTCGACTCTAAATTTAGGACAGACAAATGTAGGTAAAAAAAGAAAGGAAAGAGAGAGAAAGTATTATATTTTAAGTGTAAATAATAATAATAACATTTAACTAAGACCTTACCTAGACCTAATGTGTCGTCTTTTCTGAAAGATAAAAAATATTTAATTTTATTACTTTTTTTACAATAGAATTTAAATAT
>JADKLZ010032813.1:0-14570 GCA_021533235.1 Biomphalaria straminea
AAAGTATCTTTTTCTGAATATTGGAAGACATCGTTTAGGAAGGATAAAACATTCCAATAGTTTTATTTTCCATAAATGATTTAAAGCTTTGAATAAAACTGGTCCACAATAGCATATTATTTTTTTAAAATATGAATAGTACTAGCATACAATCTAGATCTGTGTAGTTTTATAACACACGATTTCAAAGGACCACAAGAAGAGTTGTTACAACGATTACATATTAATGGCATCGATTCCAAAAATTAAGAATGATTGCAGCGTTTCACATAAGCAAACCCAATTTTTTACCCTTATCATTACCTATCCCTTAGTCAGATGCACTGTTGAGGTACCATGCAAAATTTGTCGACGTCCTTCTCAATACCTGTCTTTTGTCCTAGTCAGAACCTCCTTCAATGGCAGGCCCGCCCCATCGCTTTCTCTGTCTGCCTCTTCTTCCTTTTCCTGGTACTGTTCCCTGAAGGAAGGTCTTTGCGAGCCCCGAAGACCTTGTAATATGGCAATAGATTTTTAGCTTTCATATTCTGCTACATATGACGCAGACAAAGCCGTAATCGAATGCCTGACTTCCCGCTCTCAAAACTTATATTTAGTTAAATATCAGTTTGTTTTAACTCTTTCTCTCCTAACAGACGATACCAACGTTGATTCCACCAGAATGTGGTAAATAATTACGGAGAGAAAGAGTTAATTAATTATCACCTTTCTCTAGACCCATTTTGAGCCCCCCCCCTCTTTTTTTTCCACACTAAATTCATTATCGTTTTAAGTGCATATAGCATAACACCAACTCCCATCTCTGAAAACACATTTGATAATGCAACAGGTCAACAGGTGTGTGAATAATCCCTCATATTTACTCTGACAATTCTTTGAGTTCTAAATTCTAGATCTGTGTCTAGAGGAAAAGATCGTGCTAATCTTATCTGCGCACACGCACAAGCACAAAATCATTATAGTCAAAAAGATCTATGATGTCTCGTAAACATAAATATGGAAGTCCTATTTTTTTGTAGTATTTCTATTTATCCTTTACATATAGGAAAAGGATTAATAGAAAGTTTGCGGTTTTTTCGCGAACAGCGGTGTTTAGAATGCGAATCTTTTAAAACCGTGTCTTAGCAAGCACCCAAGAGGTAAAAGAATCCTGTGAACAAAATTTCATCCAAATAAGTTTGAGAGTTGAAAAGTTTATTGATAGAGACATAACACAGATCGGGTCTCAAACAAGGAAGTCCTATGCCGAACTGGGAGTTGAACACTCAGTGAGGTTGTGACAGAACGTCACATGAGGTTTGCGGGACATGTTCTACGACAAAATGAACTACGCATACCAAGAATTGCGATAACATGGAGGCCAATACGAGGAAAACGCAAACAGGGACGTCCTCGTATATCTTGGCGTCATACCTTCATGGAGGACCTCAGAACAGTGGACACCAGATGGGAGGAGGCTTCAGACATTGCCAATGACAGATCATTATGGAGACAGCTTGCCGCCCAATGCGCCGAACGGCGCGGGAGGACCTAAGTAAGTCATAACTCAATTAATGACTAAGTGGTATTTTGTGCTTATATTATAGCTGTAAGAAATTTGACTCCCCCCCCCCCCTTGTAATGATCAGTTTGAGAATTGCCCAGATCATTCACAAATGACTTGCTTCTATCAGCTAAGAATTTCACCAGGATTTATTGACTTGGTGAACGATTGCAGCGCAACAATGTTAGCGTACACTACAGAGGACTCAAAGATTTGAGATTTATCGCAGCTGGTGTGTCAACTAGCTGATAGTGTTGTTAAATCTTCCTCTTTCAAACTGGTTTCACGACAATAAGGTCATAATATCAACAACAATAAAAATAGATCTTGAAGGCCATTGAACATTCCTAAAAGATTTCTGTTACCTGTCAGAGGCCTGACTGTATCGATGTGGACCTGGTTAGTAAGTTTCTTGTTAGACACTTAAAGAGAGAGAGACAGAGAGAGAGAGAGAGCGGGGGGGGGCTACAATAAGCATTTGTTTGCGTTTTACAAATTTCTATGTCAGAAAATGCCAATTTCTTCATAGTTTGAAATAACTCTTTCTCTCCGAACTGACAATACTAACGTTGATTCCGCCAGAATGTGGTAAATAATTACGGAGAGAAAGAGTTAATTTAACAAAATTACAAAGAGAGTTTGTGTGATACACAAACTCAGAGGCGGCTCCCCGTCGGAGTCGGATCCCTGTCAGATCCGTCTATTCGCAAGATGTTTCGAATGTTCCTTCTAAGTCCCTGGCTCAATTCCTGTATGCTCCCATCCTCAAACTATCGCAATATTTCTGAAAGAACAGTAAAGGTTAAATCATATTTTCAAAAGCCTTTAGTGTTTATTTCTAACCGTGACGGACAGACCAACCAACAGACAAAACGCAAAAAAATATGCTTGTTTCATTCTAATGGGGGCACTAAACAATTTTTTTTTTAAATCTGATTTTTTTTTAAATTTAAGAAATTAGTTTAGAATCATGTCATTTCCGGGCTTTACGCTAGTACACGAAAGCCGCTGCTAAAAGTTCATTTAAAAAAATGTGCGTGATATCTACATGTCGGAAGCATTTCTTATTTCCTCCCTTACATTTACGTAATTATTTTAGAATTGGTGTTTTGTTATTAAAAAATCGCTTGCATAATTAATTTTATAAATTAAACGGTTTGCTTTTAGAAAATTAAAAGTAGCCGTTGCACCTAAACTTTTCAAGCCGCATTTAATGGTGAAAAAATATTTTTCGTCTCTTCTAGTTTCGGCGCCCTGAGTCGGACAGACGGACAGACGGACAGACAGACAGAAAAATACATGCATACAGGAATTGAGACAGGGACCAACGATATATCCGAACTAAAGTCTAGTGCGCAAACATCAAGATAAGGCAGGTTTATACCCTGCTCGCCATCCTCCGTCGTCCAGCGAGAAGTTAATTATTTTCAACTTAGAAGGAACATCCGAAACATCTTGCAAATAGGCGGATCTGACAGGGATCCGACTCCGACGGGGGCCGCCTCTGAGTTTGTGTATCACACAAACTCTCTTTGTAATCTTGTTAACATTGTATTTATAATTATTCAGTCTCGGTACTTCCTTGTAGATTTTTTTGTAACCGCTTCGGGGGTACATTCCCACAGTTCGCGACCCCTGCCTTGTATTATCTGGAGATAGTCAAGCGTGACAGATATACAACTCTCTTGATAACGAAGCTCGACTTATATTAGTAAGAAGAAACGCATTAAAATATACTTTTTTTTTAAAAAAAGCTAATATTAAATGTAATTGTATCAATTTGTTTGAATCAGTCTTGTAATTCTTTTTAAAACTGATCAAGACGTAGTAACTCTGTGCGCTTAAAAAATATTTTTAACCAGATGTTTATGTTTAGCTTTTACCTTTCTCAATGCGCAATGATACATCACGTGACTGGAACAGTTGTGAAAGGAGGGAGGAAAGAAGAGTGAATCTTTGTGAATGTTTACATGATCGTTTTTTTATGTATACGAAAAGTTTATTCAGGGCTCAATATTCCTCACCTTATGCCACCAGATGTGTCAAGTACGATTCCTTTCCTTTGTTTGAGATACCATATAAATAATTAATTACCAATAGCGGATTTAACTAACTGCTTAATTTTTTGATTGATTCTTTTGTGTAAAAGAAATAATTGTGCAAAATTTCAGCATGATCCCAGATAGGGTAGGGGCGAAATAATCAGTACAAACATTTTTACCAAACAGACAGACATGATATAAGCTTTGTAAAACTAGTTCATACTGCTTGAGCCAACAGGCTGAGTGGTCCAGAGCTTGCATCCAGAATTCAGAACTGAGCGGTACGAGTTTAAAAACCTAAAGACTGGTTAATTGGATTTCGGGATACTTTTGGGCGTTACGTTTCTAAAGGGAAGGTGACATTTGGGGAAAGTAGAGTGGCTCCTTCGTTAATCTTAGCTTTACAGTTACAGATACGTTGTTAGGTCTGGAGCAAGAGGAACTTTGTTATCTATTAATGATCTATCTATCTATCTATCTATCTATCTATCTATCTATCTATCTATCTATCTATGTTACATTAGCGTTGCTAGGGCTTTGGGGGCTAGGGGGGGGGCTTTACCTCTTAAGAGGCCCCTGCATTTTGACATCCGGATCATGACATGAGATTATGGCGATAATATTTAATGTATAAACAAATTTCGGACACTCATTTTTGGCTCCTCTCTAGGGAGTATTTTAAAATTTGGACCACTCCCTCTCCCCTAGGTTTTCATTGAAGAACTTTATTATTTTATTTACTTTATTTATTATCAGCTAGTAAATGCTGTGTCCACGCACTCTTTGTTGACTCTGTGGATAGAATAGTTCAAGGGAAGCAACTTTCCTTGAAACAAATACGTGACAGAAATATGATTTGTTGGAGTTCAAGAACTTTGAGATAGCGTAGTGCTGGTTCTTGGGGAGTTTTTTTAATACACGCATTTATAGTAGCATCAAGCTTGATATCTAATATCTCTAGAATGCGTTTAATGCGTTTATTGCAAGTTTAATACTCTAAGGATAGGGGAAAAAAGTAGAGCATTAGACAGTCTATAGTGTCACAATAAAGGAAACTTATGGAATCCCCATATTAATAAAATAATAGAGATTTACGAGAAGAAAAATTTAAATATAGGCCTACATAGAGAGAGTGAATGAAGGATAATGTATCTTTTACTAAAACCTTTTTCTATTTGCCTTTTCAGAATTAAATTCTTTGACCACAGAAACTCAGACTGATGCTGCAGTAAGACAACTAAAGAATGAAACGTATTAAAATCCTCTAACTGGACATGTTTTATTTATACTCTTAGACACTTACAAAAATGGATAATTTACAGAACTCACTTCCGCCATACTTGTTCCCTTCCGCCTATCCAGTTAGGCCGCAGGGAGTTGTGGGATATCAAAATCAAACAAGCTTTTCACTGGGCCCGGTGGGTTACGCCCCCACCCCAACAAGTGGAGTGGGTGTTCCGGGAGTGCAGCCTCCCTTGTATCAACAGAGCCCACAATTGGCTTACATGGGTAGCATGGGGAACATTGCGGTGCCACCTCTGTCTTCCGGATTGATCCAGCCGCACCTGACATACGTTCCAGCTTCCAATGCTAACATTCAGCATGCTCAAGTTCATCAACCCTCAAGCGAAGCTCAACAACTGCCTTGGTCCCTCCAGACTGGCGCTGTCCCCAATGTTGGATCTTTTGTTCAAGTCCCCCTGACACAGACGGTCCTCCCAATGCCCGCTACCAGCACGCACCAGACAGTTACCACTCAGACAAGTCCAGACATCATCCCCGAGAGCCCCATTAGCGCAGTCCAGGAGAACGGAGTCCGAGGACATGAAAACGTTCATTACATGGCAAGTGCAGCTACAGCACCTCAAAGAGCAGAGCCACGGCCAGTTTCTCCAGAAAGCGTTCGTCCCGCAGTGCCTCGCCAGAACAGCATCATTACATCCATGCCGAAAAAGTTGAACCCATCTCTTCAGCTCAGATCATCCAACGATTCTCAATCAACAGAGTCTAGGGGCTCTAAATCAAGACTTTCATTTGAAAGCAGATCGTCAACATCTTCCGTGGCATCTCCAACCACTGTGTCTTCCCCGGTGACTGGCAACGATGCATCTACACATGTGGTATGTACGCTTCTTAGGAGTTTTCCAATTCACCCACGTTTGAGAGTTGTTTTTAGTGTCAGTGTTATCTAAACATTATGGATGTTTATCTTCTTCTGTCTAAGTGTTTATCTTCTGTCCAAGTGTTTATCGTCTTCTGTCTAAGTTGTTGCTGTCAATGTGGCGGCTGCTGATGAGAACGAAATTCATTAAGGTCCCCTCCATACAATCTTTTTTAGGGGTGATAGCCAATGCTTTAAATCTTAACATTTTCAACTAAATAAAGAACAAAAATGTTTTAAAATAGGTAATGTAACAAGTAGAAGTAAACGTGAATAAACATTTCAGTCGTAGTAGAAACTTAAAGCCAAATCAGTAGACATAAGGCAATGAGACAGAATTCTGCTATCTTTGAGATTTTGGTCCAGGTTTTGCAATTTTTTCTTTCCTTTTTCAGTCTTTGAGAGGCCTCCACAAATTTGAAGACCTAGGCATTGTCTAGTTTACATAAAGCCAGCCCTGGATGTAGTATTAAATTTGCCTTTTTTTAAAATTAGGAATTTACACTACATTTTGCAATTTCAGGAGATTTCCAGGAGCTCCCGCAGGCCGCTGGAAATCTGTTATAAGTTAAAAAAGGTTTTATTTAATAATTTATACACCTAGAATTAGCGCGTGCCCTATGAAAGTGCGGGGCCCACTGCGGTCTTAGGCCGGCCCTGCAAAATAGCGGCGTATGCTACGCCTCGGTCGACTAGTATTTTATATTTGCTCTGTAGACATTCAAGTCCCCATAAGAAAAGGAAGCTTTACACAGTGGTACACAATAGCAACAAACACACAGACAGCAATCTTATTCCCTTTCCTGTTTTTATTGATATATATATTTGGAACAATAGAAGCTCTATATGTCAGACCCACGGTGACCTTTTAAAATCAACATTTTTTTTTCTACTAAAAAAAAAAAAGAAAATTGACTGCGGCAGTTTATTTGTCTGCGTAACGCCAGAGATTTATACATCCAGACCTTAGGGCAGGGGTTCTCAATCTGTGGATCGCGACCCATTGAATGACACATTTTTAGGGCTCGCCTAAGAATCCCGGAAATTTTTTTTTTGTCTATTCATCATTAATTTTTTTTGCCCATTCTAACGTGCAGTAACAAGCAGATTTGAACCGTACTCGGTATTCAAACTAGTTCCTATCCCGTTCTTCTTCTTCCATTGCCAAGAACAAACCTTTACGAAACAATGTTTTCCAGCTTGTAAGTCATTAAGTCCAAATTTAGAAGCAGACTTGATGCAGAAGATGACATTCGTTACGCTACTGAATTCCTGATCTGGTGGCACAGAAACAAGTTCAACCTTTGCACTACCATTGGCATGTCTGTAAATAGGCCTACTGTCAAAACACTTTTTCAATAACAATATAGTTTACTGTATCAGAGGCTGTTATTCATTTTCTGCTATATTTATCAAACTGTCATGCAGAATGTATACGCATTAGAAAAATAGATAAATGAAAGTCTAAATAACATTTCTTTTTTTATTTTAATTATGAGCACAGATTTATTTATCTGTAAAGTAGGGTATATAACGAATGGGGTCGCCTCCTAACATGAAATTATACTAGAAGGTCGCGTTACTAAAAAGGCTGAGAACTGTTGCCTCAGGGGAACTCTATAAACATCTTGTCTGATCTACTGGTCCACACGGTTCGACAACTCTCAATTCAGGTCTAACTTGTTTTGTAGTGACTTTCTATACCGGCTACGAGGTAAACTTAATTACCTGAAAGAGTTTATTCCCCTTTAGAGCATTTATAGACGCCATTCAATATAGAGAGTTCTATCAATGGCGAAAATGTCGAGGAACTATTTGAAAAATATCACAAATGGTGTTTTGAGAGAGTACTTTATTTTGTTTAAAAAAATCCTTTTATTGAGTATTTTGAATTTTGTAAAGGATGAAATAAGTAATTTCGTGCTAGAGTAAATACACTGGCCTAGCAAGGGACTGTGGGCCCGGGGGAGGGCTGGCTTCTTTAGGGCCCCCCCTGCATTTTGACACTCAACATCATGACATAATAATAATAAAAATAACATAGCCCCTCCTTCGTGATCGAAGATGAGCACGTTTCTCATTTCCTATGGACTCGAAGTAGACTGTAAATTCCAATCCTCGCTTATAAAAGCCGACCGCATTCGTGGCAAGGTTGGGTTTGGTCAGTGGTAGATAGGCCTGCTTCTTCTCTCAGCTTTTTTGTGAGTTCAGCTTAATACAATGTACATAATGGTGGGAAGCGTGGTCGAGAGGCCAAGTGCGGCTTGAGCTTGGCTTGGCTACCTAGAAGGGGGCTCGAGGTTCGACACTCGACTCGGGCAGAGTTGTGTTTACTGAGCGCCCAAAGGCAGCACTGTAAATCAGCTCCTAGATACTCCCTCCCCCCCACTGGTCCACAAATGAGATTGGACCAAAAGCGCTCTGAGCATGCTATAAGCATGAAAGTAGCGCTATATAAAAGCTATAATAATAATAATAATAATGTATTGAATATGTCTAATGCGAGAAATACACCCAACATGGTAACTAATTACATAGCATGAGAATGAAGATAACAGGCCATTGGCTTATATTTGATGTAAGTTGGGGCCCGGGGGGGGGATTTTCAAATTAGAACCCACCTTCCCCCACCCTAGCTACGCTGCTGAGTAAATAGAATTCATTAAAGAACTGATCGCATTGATCTGTGTTTGTATCTGTGTTTGTATCTGTGTTTGCGTCTGTAATGGTTGTAGCAGTTTTTGAGTCTCTACATCATAGACACATTGTGTAAACAATGTTTGAACACTTAGTAATGTTCTTAATAAAAACATTCCATATGCTAGCTCGATTTCTATGAGTGTTCTTTTTTTTTCCTAATGCCGTTAGAGGATAAAACGGGTTGCCTGAATCAGCCAGGAAAGTCAAAGACTTAGAAGAATTTAACAAGTGGATTCTAGAAGGATGTAATTATCTTCTTTTATTTTTCAATCCCTGTGGGAAGCGTGGTCGAGAGGCTAAGTGCGGCTTGAGCTTGGCTACCTAGAAGGGGGCTCGAGGTTCGACACCCGACTCGGGCAGAGTTGTGTTTACTGAGCGCCCAAAGGCAGCACGGGAAACCAACTCCTAGATACCTATCCCCCCACTGGTCCACAAATGAGATTGGACCAAAGCGCTCTGAGCATGCTATCAGCATGAAAATAGCGCTATATAAAAAAAGCTATAATAATAAGCTTGCACCCCTTTCATTAATGGTGGAAGAGAAGTCTGAAGGAAATACAGTTTAGTTTTCTCTGAAACGGCTCTAAATAGTTTCATAAAAATGTGACAGTTTATGTACATCTTTAGGACAAAAACTCATGCTAACTGGGCACACAATGAAAACTCTGGTTTGACCCGTTGTAATTTTTCAAAAATATTTAATCAAGAACAATTAAATTTGGCGTATGTCTTTTTATTGATCAAAGTGTATCAAACGATCAAAGTATTTTTTGAGACACATTTCTTTTATTATGCATTCAGCTGTTTTTTTTCTTCTGTTGAATATCCTGTTAATATAAATTTTATATACTCTGTTGACACACACGTCAAAGGGAAAAAAAGAAAACAAAAAAGAGTTAAAATAGAAATATAAATATAATAAAAAATGATAAACTTCCATTAGCTTCATAAAATGTGAATTGATTTGTGAATTACTTTAAAAAAATATTTCTTGTTTTAAGTAACGTATGTAAATTGTAATGTATAAGATAATAGAAAAATACTTCGGAAATCCTTTTTACACTCACAATATATCTCTATAACTATTTGTATCTTTATGTATCAATAGTTATGTGCAAGGTATAGCAGTTTAGTACAAAAGTAGATAAAGTTGATTAAATAGTATTTTGATTTTATGGCATAGGTGCGTCTCCCAGTGTTTCTGTCTTCTCCTCACACTGTAAGTACCAAGCCCTCTGAGTATTAACAATTGTCGGCCATCATACAGTGTACTTTCTCAAAGCAGACCTATGCCTAGCATTCTAGAGCCTACTTCATATCTGTTGTACATATCTGTTCTCTTTATGCATGGTATGCCATTCCATATATCACAAATTTGTACCTTATATTGGTTATTATAAAAGTGTAATAAAAAAGGGGTAGAAACGGTTTGAAATTAGGACTGCCTAAAATTAAAACACAATAACTTTGTTAATAATAAATTATAAATTATTATGTGGGCGCGGTGGCCTAGCGGTAAAGCGCTTTGCTTCTGAACCGGGGTCCCAGGGTTCGAATCCTGATGAAGACTGAGATTTTTAATTTCGGGATCTTAGGGCGTCTCTGAGTCCGCCCAGCTCTAATGGGTACCTGACATTCGTTGGGGAAAAGTAAAGGCGGTTGGTCGTTGTGCTGGCTATATGATACCCTCGTACACCATAGGCCACAGAATTAGATGGCCTTTACATCATCTACCGTACAGACCAGAAGGTCTGAAAGGGGAACTTTATAAATTATTATAAATAAAATAGGACAGATTTGATATATATATATATTATTTAAAGATAATATACTGCAGTTATTTTAGTATTTTAATACCAATACTGTATCTCAGTGATGCCCAACCTAATTCGACCGGCGGGCCATTTTCGTTTCCGACACTCGAGTCGCGGGCTACATGATAGAAAAGGTACAAAAAAAAAAAACAAAAAAAAAACAACGAAATAAAATTGACTTGAATCATTTTATTTGAAATCCGTGGCTGTCATAATGGGATATTTGAAGTTCATCTTTGTTTTTACGCGTCGGAAAATGGCATTTCGTCTCTACTTAAAATGTGAATACAAATTTTCATTGCAGCTATTTTACAACCTACTCATTTTCTTGTCTCTTTTTGGTAAATATTCCCGTCAATCTTCCCATCGATCTCCCAATTTCTTGGCGTAGTTTAACAAGCTTTTATTCGCAGATCAAAGCAAGAATATCGTCATATTTATTTTAAAATGCCTTATATAAGTTATTTTTTTTAAACAGCCACACTTTCTTTACAAATCAAATATTTTGGATTATTAACATGTTTCACAAGATACGTTCACGTTTCTGTTAGATTCTACATTGTAAGTCCACTTGTAGTTTCTTCGGCTTTCCCATTTCATAAACGTACACATGTTAAAAGTCATGTCACCAATCTATCAGAGAAAAAGTGAGGACCTATCATAGGTAAAGATACTTTTCTTTTTTTTTTTTTTTAATTCTTTTAGGGAGTGGGATTTTCTACACTTTTGTCGACCGTTCTGTGGGCCGGATGAAACCACATCGCGGGCCGGATATGGCCCGCGGGCCGTATTTTGGTCATCACGGCTGTATCTTATCTTTTATCCGTTTATTTCAGCTCCCTTGTTACGAGAAGCCGGTTAAACGAGACCAGTGCCTCCGCTGCTTCAAGAAAGTGTACCCCATGGAGCAGGTGGGCCCCATCAAGGAGGTCATGTACCACAAGAACTGCTTCACCTGCATCGCCTGCGGCCTGCAGCTCAACCTGAAGAACTTCAGCCACAACCCCAACGACCTGGACGACTTGAACGTCTTCTGCGTGGCCCACAGGCCAAGGGATAAGTCGGTCTCAGTAGACGCCACTGCCATCACTATTGCAAGGGCGCTGAATGTCCCCAAACTTGATAAGGTATGTAACCAGGGACCAGAGGCGTAGCTAGGAATTTTCCATCGTTTGGAGGCCGGGGGGCGTGAACTCTTTGGGGGCCCCTGCAATTTGCGTAATATCTAATTTTTTATGCAAAAAAAAACAACAAAAAAAAAAAAAACAGCAACAACATTTTGGGGCCTCCCTTAAGTGTGGGCACGGGGGGATTTTCAAATTCTCAACCTCCTCCCCCCACCCTAGCTACGCCACTGCCAGGGATGCGAATGGACTTATTTCATCTGGCACTATGACCATTAGGAACTGCAGGCCTTTTAAATTATTATATATTTCTTATAAGAAGACTGTATTAAATTAAATGGCATGACACTGCTATTTTTAAAATGTGATTCATACATTAAAATATCTTTTTTTTTTACAAAACTTATATCAACTCACTCTATCTGTCGATCTATCTGTCGATCTATCTGTCGATCTATCTGTCGATCTATCTGTCGATCTATCTGTCGATCTATCTGGTCAAATGTTTGTACACGTTATCTCTCCCACACCAAATCTCAGATCAAGCTGAAATTTTGCATAATTATTTCCTTAACCTGACAACGCATAAATCAATAAAAAAAAATAAAATAAATTAATCATTTGATTATTGGTGATTAATTATTTTGTTTGGTATCTCAAAAAAAAAAAAAATTTTTATTTTACAGAAGTGGTAGTATAAACTGAATTAGTCCCCTTTATACATCGTCGTGAGTCTTAGTGAAACTCAACATGAACAACTCTACAATCTTCCATGTTCATAAGCCTTTCCATAACTGAGTGGTTACCGTGTTGTCCGAGAAGCATGATAAGGCTTCAGCCATGAGTTCTAATGTAGGTCGTCATCTCATCTCAGCCTGTGGTCCCTACTGGAGCATAGGCCACCAACCAGCTTTCTACAGGCATCTGGTTCCGGGCGAGTCTCTCCAACTGTCCCCATGTCTTGCCCATCTGCTTGGCTTCTGTTTCCAGATCGCGGCGCCATGTGTTCCTGGGCCGTCCTCTATTCCTCTTTCCTTGGGGGTTCCAGGTTAGGGCTTGCCTTGTTATGTTGGATGCCGGCTTGCGCAGGCTGTGACCTATTCATCTCCAGCGTCTCTGAAGGATATCTATTTCAATGGAAATAGATATCCAAATATAGGTCGTGCCCCCTTTTAAAATTTTTTATAAATGCTTTTTTATTGTTAGACTAGATCTATAATAAATTTAATTATAAGACTGAGATCCAAACTAATTGATAGTAGTACAGTTAATGTTAGCTTTGTTTTTAGTACTTTTGTCAATGCACTGATACTTAGACGTAAACAGGGGGGTATGAATAAAAGTTGTAAACTTGGTTTATTAGATTCCAGTGAAACTTGCGTAGGATACAATCCTACATGGTACAGTGGCAGAAAAAAAAAGCACAATTTATAAATGTAAAATTTCATCTTGGCAGATCTGCTGCGCGTCAAACGGAAGTGCAAACTATCACGTGATATGATTCAGTTTTATTTTATGCATGCGCGTCACTGCTTTCAGAGCAGCATGATAGATTATGTTAAAGATAATACAATTTGTAAGTAAAAGAGAGAGAGAGAGAGAGAAAGAGAGAGAGAGAGAGAGAGAGAGAGTGAGAGAGAGAGAAAGAGAGAGAGAGAGAAAGAAAGAGAGAAAGAGGTCTTCTGTCATATTTTGTTTGCCCATTACCTAACTTTTGAAAAGGCCTTGACCTTGCAGTATATTTACGTTTGAAAACGAGGACGTTCAATCTCTAGACTAAATATAATTCTACAAACATAATTAGATACAACCGTACAGACAAACAAAAACCCAAACTTTATTTCATTGATACACACTTACCCCCTCTCAGGGGCGTCCTTAGCAGTGCGCGGGGCCCTGGGCGAGTATCATGTGCGGGGCCCTGAGCTGTAAGAAAAAACTATATATACCGTACCACATCACGCTAACCGGCTAATCCGTCTCTAACCGTGACCTCCGTGACCCCAGGCCAAAAGACTGGTTTGTGACGTAGTAGGTCGGAGACCATTGTTTCTGATCGTAACCAGAGCCTGGCTGCGTGTTAGCATTAGCGCTTAGGTGAAGTGTTGTAGTTAACTGTAACACAGCCAACGTGTCTATTTCCCGTTGGCTGTGCTCTAACGCTGTAACAATAACAAGACAGTATGTCCGCCTTAACGCTGTGAGTCTTCCGTATTTTTGTTTCAAAACATAGAACATTGCGTAGCCATTGTTGGCTTACTATTGGTCGCGCTAAGTGCTATATATATACTGTATTGTAATTGTTCTGCATAAAAAAATTCTTTCAACTTAAAAAAAGTTAAAAAATTACTCCCATGGCCTATTGGGAAAAAAAAACAGGCGGAAGCAACCAATAAAATTTTTTATTTCGTATATTAACATCGACATCCAATCGGATTTTATTAGGAAAATGTGTGGTGATCAAGTTTGTGACAATAAAATCTCCGATCGCGGGGCCCCCATCAAGCGCGGGGCCTGGGGCGGCTGCCCCACTTGCCACCCCCTAAGGCCGCTACTGCTCCCCTCTTACACTGATATGCACAAACTAGTTCTGTAAACAGCACTTTCTGTGATCTATACATACAGTCAGCTATAGTATCAAAGTTTATATTTAGAATTCGTTCTCCCTTTTAGCTTGATATCTTTCAGTTCTCTGCTAATGGACTAGTCATTAGCTACACACACATCACACATTACCACACATGCATCACACATACACCACACATGCATCACACATACACCACATATAAACCACTGATATAGACATACCCCGCAGACACCACGCAAGTACACCCTAGTTATACATTCACCACACACACACACATTCCACTCACCACACACTTAGGCCTATACCTCAAACACAAATATATCTCAATGTATTAAACACTGTTAGTATATAGACTACACATAAACACCACACAAGCCAAGCATACACGTCCTACACACATACAAATACACATACACATCATACATACCACGAATTACACATCAAAGAGGATGTCCACCACAGAAAAAGAAGCCTACAAATTACAAATAGTTCCCAGAATGAGTTCTCAACTCCAGCAGCTCTTGTGCTTTCTCCTAGATCAACATCACAAAACAGTACATATGTAAAGATCAGATCAAAAGACTGTAAATATGTAAAGA
>JADKLZ010032814.1:0-14976 GCA_021533235.1 Biomphalaria straminea
AAAGTATCTTTTTCTGAATATTGGAAGACATCGTTTAGGAAGGATAAAACATTCCAATAGTTTTATTTTCCATAAATGATTTAAAGCTTTGAATAAAACTGGTCCACAATAGCATATTATTTTTTTAAAATATGAATAGTACTAGCATACAATCTAGATCTGTGTAGTTTTATAACACACGATTTCAAAGGACCACAAGAAGAGTTGTTACAACGATTACATATTAATGGCATCGATTCCAAAAATTAAGAACGATTACAGTGTTTCACATAAGCAAACCCAATTTTTTACCCTTATCATTTCACCCATCCCTTAGTCTGATGCACTGTTGAGGTACCATGCAAAATTTGTCGACCGTCCTTCTCAATTCCTGTCTTTTGTCCTAGTCAGAACCTCCTTCAATGGCAGGCCCGCCCCATCGCTTTCTCTGTCTGCCTCTTCTTCCTTTTCCTGGTACTGTTCCCTGAAGGAAGGTCTTTGCGAGCCCCGAAGACCTTGTAATATGGCAATAGATTTTTAGCTTTCATATTCTGCTACATATGATGCAGACAAAGCCGTAATCGAATGCCTGACTTCCTTCTCTCAAAACTTATATTTAGTTAAATATCAGTTTGTTTTAACTCTTTCTCTCCTAACAGACGATACCAACGTTGATTCCACCAGAATGTGGTAAATAATTACGGAGAGAAAGAGTTAATTAATTATCACCTTTCCCTAGACCCATTTTGAGGCCCCCCCCCCCTCTTTTTTTTTCCACACTAAATTCATTATGGCCTTAGTGCATATAGCATAACACCAACTCCCATCTCTGAAAACACATTTGATAATGCAACAGGTCAACAAGTGTGTGAATAATCCCTCACATTTACTCTGACAATTCTTTGAGTTCTAAATTCTAGATCTGTGTCTAGAGGAAAAGATCGTGCTAATTTTATCTGCGCACACGCACAAGCACAAAATTATTATAGTCAAAAAGATCTATGATGTCTCGAAAACATAAATATGGAAGTCCTATTTTTTTGTAGTATTTCTAGATCTATTTATCCTTTACATATAGGCAAAGGATTAATAGAAAGTTTGCGGTTTTTCACGAACAGCGGTGTTTAGAATGCGAATCTTTTAAAACCGTGTCTTATCAAGCACCCAAGAGGTAAAAGAAACCTGTGAACAAAATTTCATCCAAATAAGTTTGGGAGTTTAAAAGTTTATTGATAGAGACATAACACAGATCGGGTCTCAAACAAGGAAGTCCTATGCCGAACTGGGAGTCGAACACTCAGTGAGGTTGTGACAGAACGTCGCATGAGGTTTGCGGGACATGTTCTACGACAAATTGAACTACGCATACCAAGAATTGCGATGACATGGAGGCCAATACGAGGAAAAAGCAAACAGGGACGTCCTCGTATAACTTGGCGTCATACCTTCATGGAGGACCTCAGAACAGTGGACACCAGGTGGGAGGAGGCTTCAGACATTGCCAATGACAGATCATTATGGAGACAGCTTGCCGCCCAATGCGCCTAACGGCGCGGGAGGACCTAAGTAAGTCATAACTCAATTAATGACTAAGTGGTATTTTGTGCTTATATTATAGCTGTAAGAAATTTGACCCCCCCCCCTTGTAATGATCAGTTTGAGAATTGCCCAGATCATTCACAAATGACTTGCTTCTATCAGCTAAGAATTTCACCAGGATTTATTGACTTGGTGAACGATTGCAGCGCAACAATGTTAGCGTACACTACAGAGGACTCAAAGATTTGAGATTTATCGCAGCTGGTGTGTCAACTAGCTGATAGTGTTGTTAAATCTTCCTCTTTCAAACTGGTTTCACGACAATAAGGTCATAATATCAACAACAATAAAAATAGATCTTGAAGGCCATTGAACATTCCTAAAAGATTTCTGTTACCTGTCAGAGGCCTGACTGTATCGATGTGGACCTGGTTAGTAAGTTTCTTGTTAGACACTTAAAGAGAGAGAGACAGAGAGAGAGAGAGAGCGGGGGGGGGCTACAATAAGCATTTGTTTGCGTTTTACAAATTTCTATGTCAGAAAATGCCAATTTCTTCATAGTTTGAAATAACTCTTTCTCTCCGAACTGACAATACTAACGTTGATTCCGCCAGAATGTGGTAAATAATTACGGAGAGAAAGAGTTAATTTAACAAAATTACAAAGAGAGTTTGTGTGATACACAAACTCAGAGGCGGCTCCCCGTCGGAGTCGGATCCCTGTCAGATCCGTCTATTCGCAAGATGTTTCGAATGTTCCTTCTAAGTCCCTGGCTCAATTCCTGTATGCTCCCATCCTCAAACTATCGCAATATTTCTGAAAGAACAGTAAAGGTTAAATCATATTTTCAAAAGCCTTTAGTGTTTATTTCTAACCGTGACGGACAGACCAACCAACAGACAAAACGCAAAAAAATATGCTTGTTTCATTCTAATGGGGGCACTAAACAATTTTTTTTTTAAATCTGATTTTTTTTTAAATTTAAGAAATTAGTTTAGAATCATGTCATTTCCGGGCTTTACGCTAGTACACGAAAGCCGCTGCTAAAAGTTCATTTAAAAAAATGTGCGTGATATCTACATGTCGGAAGCATTTCTTATTTCCTCCCTTACATTTACGTAATTATTTTAGAATTGGTGTTTTGTTATTAAAAAATCGCTTGCATAATTAATTTTATAAATTAAACGGTTTGCTTTTAGAAAATTAAAAGTAGCCGTTGCACCTAAACTTTTCAAGCCGCATTTAATGGTGAAAAAATATTTTTCGTCTCTTCTAGTTTCGGCGCCCTGAGTCGGACAGACGGACAGACGGACAGACAGACAGAAAAATACATGCATACAGGAATTGAGACAGGGACCAACGATATATCCGAACTAAAGTCTAGTGCGCAAACATCAAGATAAGGCAGGTTTATACCCTGCTCGCCATCCTCCGTCGTCCAGCGAGAAGTTAATTATTTTCAACTTAGAAGGAACATCCGAAACATCTTGCAAATAGGCGGATCTGACAGGGATCCGACTCCGACGGGGGCCGCCTCTGAGTTTGTGTATCACACAAACTCTCTTTGTAATCTTGTTAACATTGTATTTATAATTATTCAGTCTCGGTACTTCCTTGTAGATTTTTTTTGTAACCGCTTCGGGGGTACATTCCCACAGTTCGCGACCCCTGCCTTGTATTATCTGGAGATAGTCAAGCGTGACAGATATACAACTCTCTTGATAACGAAGCTCGACTTATATTAGTAAGAAGAAACGCATTAAAATATACTTTTTTTTAAAAGAAAAAAAGCAAAGCTAATATTAAAAGTAATTGTATCAATTTGTTTGAATCAGTCTTGCAATTCTTTGTAAAACTGATTAAGACATAGTAAATCTGTGCGCTTAAAAATATTTTTTACCTAATGTTTATGTTTAGCTTTTACCTTTCTCAATGCGCAATGATACATCACGTGTCTGGAACAGTTGTGAAAGGAGGGAGGAAAGAAGAGGGAATCTTTGTGAATGTTTACATGATCGTTTTTTTATGTATACGAAAAGTTTATTCAGGGCTCAATATTCCTCACCTTATGCCACCAGATGTGTCAAGTACGATTCATTTCCTTTGTTTGAGATACCATATAAATAATTAATTACCAATAGCGGATTTAACGAACTGCTTAATTTTTTGATTGATTCTTTTGTGTAAAAGAAATAACTGTGCAAAATTTCAGCATGATCCCAGATAGGGTAGGGGCGAAATAACCAGTACAAACATTTTTACCAAACAGACAGACATGATATAAGCTTTGTAAAACTAGTTCATACTGCTTGAGCCAACAGGCTGAGTGGTCCAGAGCTTGCATCCAGAATTCAGAACAGAGCGGTACGAGTTTAAAAACCTAAAGACTGGTTCATTGGATTTCGGGATACTTTTGGGCGTTACGTTTCTAAAGGGAAGGTGACATTATTTGGGGGAAAGTAGAGTGGCTCCTTCGTTAATCTTAGCCTTACAGTTACAGATACGTTGTTAGGTCTAGAGCAAGAGGAACTTTGTTAGTCTATTAATGATCTATCTATCTATCTATCTATCTATCTATCTATCTATCTATCTATCTATCTATCTATCTATCTGTCTATCTGTCTGTCTGTCTGTCTGTCTGTCTGTCTGTCTGTCTGTCTGTCTGTCTATCTATCTATCTATCTATCTATCTATCTATCTATCTATCTATCTATCTATCTATCTATCTATCTATCTATCTATCTATCTATGTTACATTAGCGTTGCTAGGGCTTTGGGGGCTAGGGGGGCTTTACCTCTTAAGAGGCCCCTGCATTTTGACATCCGGATCATGACATGAGATTATGGCGATAATATTTAATGTAAGAACAAATTTTGGACACTCATTTTTGGCCCCTCTCTAGGGAGTATTTTTAAATTTGGACCACTCTCTCTCCGCTAGGTTTTCATTGAACAACTTTATTATTTTATTTACTTTATTTATTATCAGGTAGTAAATGCTGTGTCCACGCACTCTTTGTTCACTCTGTGGATAGAATAGTTCAAGGGAAGCAACTTTCCTTGAAACAAATACGTGACAGAAATATGATTTGTTGGAGTTAAAGAACTTTGAGATAGCGTAGTGCTGGTTCTTGGGAAGTTTTTTTAATACATGCATTTATAGTAGCATCAAGCTTGATATCTAATGTCTCTAGAATGCGTTGAATGCGTTTATTGCAAGTTTAATACTCTAAGGATAGGGGAAAAAAGTAGAGCATTAGATAGTCGATAGTGTCACAATAAAGGAAACTTATGGAATCCCAATATTAATAAAATAATAGAGATTGACGAGAAGAAACATTTAAATATACATAGAGAGAGTAAAAAGTAAAGTAAAGTTCCCCTTTCAGACCTTGAGGTCTATAGGGCAGATGATGTAAAGGTCATCTGATTCTGTGGCCTACGGTTAACGAGGGTGTCATGTGGCCGGCATAACGACCAACCGCCTTTACTTTTCCCTAACTAATGTCAGGTACCCATTAGAGCTGGGTGGACTCAGGGGCGCCCGAAAATCCCGAAATAAAAATCCCAGTCTTCACCAGGATTCGAACCCGGGACCTCCAGTACGGAAGCCAAGCGCTTTACCGCTCAGCCACCGCGCCCTCCATAGAGAGAGTGATTGAATGATAATGTATCTTTTACTAAAACCTTTTTTCTATTTGCCTTTTCAGAATTAAATTCTTTGACGACAGAAACTCAGATTGATGCTGCAGTGAGTCAACTCAAGAATGAAACGTAATAAAATCCTCTAACTGGAAATTTTTTATTTATACTCCTAGACACTTACAAAAATGGATAATTTACAGAACTCACTTCCGCCATACTTGTTCCCTTCCGCCTATCCAGTTAGGCCGCAGGGAGTTGTGGGATATCAAAATCAAACAAGCTTTTCACTGGGCCCGGTGGGTTACGCCCCCACCCCAACAAGTGGAGTGGGTGTTCCGGGAGTGCAGCCTTCCTTGTATCAACAGAGCCCACAATTAGCTTACATGGGTAGCATGGGGAACATTGCGGTGCCACCTCTGTCTTCCGGTTTGATCCAGCCGCACCTGACATACGTTCCAGCTTCCAATGCTAACATTCAGCATGCTCAAGTTCATCAACCCTCAAGCGAAGCTCAACAACTGCCTTGGTCCCTCCAAACTGGCGCTGTCCCCAATGTTGGATCTTTTGTTCAAGTCCCCCTGACACAGACGGTCCTCCCAATGCCCGCTACCAGCACGCACCAGACAGTTACCACTCAGACAGGTCCAGACATCATCCCCGAGAGCCCCGTTAGCGCAGTCCAGGAGAACGGAGTCCGAGGACATGAAAACGTTGATTACATGGCAAGTGCAGCTACAGCACCTCAAAGAGCAGAGCCACGGCCAGTTTCTCCAGAAAGCGTTCGTCCCGCAGTGCCTCGCCAGAACAGCATCATTACATCCATGCCGAAAAAGTTGAACCCATCTCTTCAGCTCAGATCATCCGATTCTCAATTACCAGAGTCTAGGGGCTCTAAATCAAGACTTTCATTTGAAAGCAGATCGTCAACATCTTCCGTGGCATCTCCAACCACTGTGTCTTCCCCTGTGACTGGCAACGATGCATCTACACATGTGGTATGTACGCTTCTTAGGAGTTTTCCAATTCACCCACGTTTGAGAGTTGTTTTTAGTGTCAGTGTTATCTAAACATTATGGATGTTTATCTTCTTCTGTCTAAGTGTTTATCTTCTGTCCAAGTGTTTATCGTCTTCTGTCTAAGTTGTTGCTGTCAATGTGGCGGCTGCTGATGAGAACGAAATTCATTAAGGTCCCCTCCATACAATCTTTTTTAGGGGTGATAGCCAATGCTTTAAATCTTAACATTTTCACCTAAATAAAGAACAAAAATGTTTTAAAATAGGTAATGTAACAAGTAGAAGTAAACGTGAATAAACATTTCAGTCGTAGTAGAAACTTAAAGCCAAAGCAGTAGACATAAGGCAATGAGACAGAATTCTGCTATCTTTGAGATTTTGGTCCAGGTTTTGCAATTTTTTCTTTCCTTTTTCAGTCTTTGAGAGGCCTCCACAAATTTGAAGACCTAGGCATTGTCTAGTTTACATAAAGCCAGCCCTGGATGTAGTATTAAATTTGCCTTTTTTTAAAATTAGGAATTTACACTATATTTTGCAATTTCAGGAGATTTCCAGGAGCTCCCGCAGGCCGCTGGAAATCTGTTATAAGTTAAAAAAGGTTTTATTTAATAATTTATACACCTAGAATTAGCGCGTACCCTATGAAAGTGCGGGGCCCACTGCGGTCGCATTGGTTGAAGTGGTCTAAGGCCGGCCCTGCAAAATAGCGGCGTATGCTACGCCTCGGTCGACTAGTATTTTATATTTGCTCTGTAGACATTCAAGTCCCCATAAGAAAAGGAAGCTTTACACAGTGGTACACAATAGCAACAAACACACAGACAGCAATCTTATTCCCTTTCCTGTTTTTAGTGATATATAGATTTGGAACAATAGAAGCTCTATATATGTCAGACACACGGTGACCTTTTAAAATCAACATGTTTTTTTTTCTACTAAAAAAAAAAAAGAAAATTGAATGCGGCAGTTTATTTGTCTGCGTAACGCCAGAGATTTATACATCCAGACCTTAGGGCAGGGGTTCTCAATCTGTGGATCGCGACCCCCTTGAATGACACATTTTTAGGGCTCGCCTAAGAATCCCGGAATTTTTTTTTTTTGTCTATTCATCATTAATTTTTTTCGCCCATTCTAACGTGCAGTAACAAGCAGATTTGAACCGTACTTGGTATTCAAACTAGTTCCTATCCCGTTCTTCTTCTTCCATTGCCAAGAACAAACCTTTACGAAACAATGTTTTCCAGCTTGTTAGTCATTAAGTCCAAATTTAGAAGCGGACTTGATGCAGAAGATGACATTCGTTACGCTACT
This sequence comes from Biomphalaria straminea, assembly GCA_021533235.1. NCBI lineage: Eukaryota > Metazoa > Mollusca > Gastropoda > Planorbidae > Biomphalaria > Biomphalaria straminea. The sequence continues at coordinate 7,490 of JADKLZ010032814.1, forward strand.
GAATTCCTGATCTGGTGGCACAGAAACAAGTTCAACCTTTGCACTACTATTGGCATGTCTGTAAATAGGCCTACTGTCAAAACACTTTTTCAATAACAATATAGTTTACTGTATCAGAGGCTGTTATTCATTTTCTGCTATATTTATCAAACTGTCATGCAGAATGTATACGCAGTTGGAAAATAGATAAATGAAAGTCTAAATAACATTTCTTTTTTATTTTAATTATGAGCACAGATTTATTTATCTGTAAAGTAGAGTATATAACGAATGGGGTCGCCTCCTAACATGAAATTATAGTAGAAGGTCGCGTTACTAAAAAGGTTGAGAACTGTTGCCTCAGGGGAACTCTATAAACATCTTGTCAGATCTACTGGTCCACACGGTTCGACAACTCTCAATTCAGGTCTAACTTGTTTTGTAGTGACTTTCTATACCGACAACGAGGTGAACTTAATTACCTGAAAGAGTTTATTCCCCTTTAGAGCATTTATAGAAGCCATTCAATATAGAGAGTTCTATCAATGGCGAAAATGTCGAGGAACTATTTGAAAAATATCACAAATGGTGTTTTGAGAAAGTACTTTATTTTGTTAAAAAAAAATCCTTTTATTGAGTATTTTGAATTTTGTAAAGGATGAAATAAGTAATTTCGTGCTAGAGTAAATACACTGGCCTAGCAAGGGACTGTGGGCCCGGGGGGAGGGCTGGCTTCTTTAGGGGCCCCCTGCATTTTGACACTCAACATCATGACATAATAATAATAAAAATAACATAGCCCCTCCTTCGTGATCGAAGATGAGCACGTTTCTCATTTCCTATGGACTCGAAGTAGACTGTAAATTCCAATCCTCGCTTATAAAAGCCGACCGCATTCGTGGCATGGTTGGGTTTGGTCAGTGGTAGATAGGCCTGCTTCTTCTCTCAGCTTTTTGTGAGTTCAACTTAATACAATGTACTTAATGGTGGGAAGCGTGGTCGAGAGGCCAAGTGCGGCTTGAGCTTGGCTTGGCTACCTAGAAGGGGGCTCGAGGTTCGACACCCGACTCGGGCAGAGTTGTGTTTACTGAGCGCCCAAAGGCAGCACTGTAAATCAGCTCCTAGATACTCCCTCCCCCCCACTGGTCCACAAATGAGATTGGACCAAAAGCGCTCTGAGCATGCTATAAGCATGAAAGTAGCGCTATATAAAAGCTATAATAATAATAATAATAATAATATATTGTATATGTCTAATGCGAGAAATACACCCAACATGGTAACTAATTACATAGCATGAGTATGAAGATAACAGGCCATTGGCTTATTTTTGATGTAAGTTGGGGCCCGGGGGGGGATTTTCAAATTAGAACCCACCTTCCCCCACCCTAGCTACGCCGCTGAGTAAATAGAATTCATTAAAGAACTGATCGCATTGATCTGTGTTTGTATCTGTGTTTGTATCTGTGTTTGCGTCTGTAATGGTTGTAGCAGTTTTTGAGTCTCTACATCATAGACACATTGTGTAAACAATGTTTGAACACTTAGTAATGTTCTTAATAAAAACATTCCATATGCTAGCTCGATTTCTATGAGTGTTCTTTTTTTTTCCTAATGCCGTTAGAGGATAAAACGGGTTGCCTGAATCAGCCAGGAAAGTCAAAGACTTAGAAGAATTTAACAAGTGGATTGTAGAAGGATGTAATTATCTTCTTTTATTTTTCAATCCCTGTGGGAAGCGTGGTCGAGAGGCTAAGTGCGGCTTGAGCTTGGCTACCTAGAAGGGGGCTCGAGGTTCGACACCCGACTCGGGCAGAGTTGTGTTTACTGAGCGCCCAAAGGCAGCACGGGAAACCAACTCCTAGATACCTATCCCCCCACTGGTCCACAAATGAGATTGGACCAAAGCGCTCTGAGCATGCTATCAGCATGAAAATAGCGCTATATAAAAAAAGCTATAATAATAAGCTTGCACCCCTTTCATTAATGGTGGACGAGAAGTCTGAAGGAAATACAGTTTAGTTTTCTCTGAAACGGCTCTAAATAGTTTCATAAAAATGTGACAGTTTATGTACATCTTTAGGACAAAAACTCATGCTAACTGGGCACACAGTGAAAACTCTGGTTTGACCTGTTGTAATTTTTCAAAAATATTTAATCAAGAACAATTAAATTTGGCGTATGTCTTTTTATTGATCAAAGTGTATCAAACGATCAAAGTATTTTTTGAGACACATTTCTTTCATTATGCATTCAGCTGTTTTTTTTTTCTTCTGTTTAATATTCTGTTAATATAAATTTTATATACTCTGTTGACACACACGTCAACGAAAAAAAGACAAAAAAAGGCCATCAAAAAGATTTAATATAGAAATATAAATATAATAAAAAATGATAAACTTCCATTAGCTTCATAAAATGTGAATTGATTTGTGAATTACTTTAAAAAAATATTTCTTGTTTTAAGTAACGTATGTAAATTGTAATGTATAAGATAATAGAAAAATACTTCGGAAATCCTTTTTACACTCACAATATATCTCTATAACTATTTGTATCTTTATGTATCAATAGTTGTGTTCAAGGTATAGCAGTACAAAAGTAGATAAAGTTGATTAGATAGTATTTTGCCTTTATGGCATAGGTGCGTCTCCCAGTATTTCTGTCTTCTCCTCACACTGTAAGTACCAAGCCCTCTGAGTATTAACAATTGTCGGCCATCATACAGTGTACTTTCTCAAAGCAGACCTATGCCTAGCATTCTAGAGCCTACTTCATATCTGTTGTACATATCTGTTCTCTTTATGCATGGTATGCCATTCCATATATCACGAGTTTGTACCTTATATTGGTTATTATAAAAGTGTAATAAAAATAGGTGTAGAAACGGTTTGAAATTAGGACTGCCTAAAATTAAAACACAATAACTTTGTTAATAATAAATTATAAATTATTATGTAGGCGCGATGGCCAAGCAGTAAAGCGCTTGGCTTCTGAACCGGGGTCCCAAGGTTCGAAACCTGATGAAGACTGAGATTTTTAATTTCGGGATCTTTGGGCGTCTCTGAGTCCGCCCAGCTCTAATGGGTACCTGACATTCGTTGGGGAAAAGTAAAGGCGGTTGGTCGTTGTGCTGGCTATATGATACCCTCGTACACCATAGGCCACAGAATTAGATGGCCTTTACATCATCTACCGTACAGACCAGAAGGTCTGAAAGGGGAACTTTATAAATTATTATAAATAAAATAGGACAGATTTGATATATATATATATTATTTAAAGATAATATACTGCAGTTATTTTAGTATTTTAATACCAATACTGTATCTCAGTGATGCCCAACCTAATTCGACCGGCGGGCCATTTTCGTTTCCGACACTCGAGTCGCGGGCTACATGATAGAAAAGGTAAAAAAAAAAAAACAAAAAAAAAACAACGAAATAAAATTGACTTGAATCATTTTATTTGAAATCCGTGGCTGTCATAATGGGATATTTGAAGTTCATCTTTGTTTTTACGCGTCGGAAAATGGCATTTCGTCTCTACTTAAAATGTGAATACAAATTTTCATTGCAGCTATTTTACAACCTACTCATTTTCTTGTCTCTTTTTGGTAAATATTCCCGTCAATCTTCCCATCGATCTCCCAATTTCTTGGCGTAGTTTAACAAGCTTTTATTCGCAGATCAAAGCAAGAATATCGTCATATTTATTTTAAAATGCCTTATATAAGTTATTTTTTTTAAACAGCCACACTTTCTTTACAAATCAAATATTTTGGATTATTAACATGTTTCACAAGATACGTTCACGTTTCTGTTAGATTCTACATTGTAAGTCCACTTGTAGTTTCTTCGGCTTTCCCATTTCATAAACGTACACATGTTAAAAGTCATGTCACCAATCTATCAGAGAAAAAGTGAGGACCTATCATAGGTAAAGATACTTTTCTTTTTTTTTTTTTTTAATTCTTTTAGGGAGTGGGATTTTCTACACTTTTGTCGACCGTTCTGTGGGCCGGATGAAACCACATCGCGGGCCGGATATGGCCCGCGGGCCGTATTTTGGTCATCACGGCTGTATCTTATCTTTTATCCGTTTATTTCAGCTCCCTTGTTACGAGAAGCCGGTTAAACGAGACCAGTGCCTCCGCTGCTTCAAGAAAGTGTACCCCATGGAGCAGGTGGGCCCCATCAAGGAGGTCATGTACCACAAGAACTGCTTCACCTGCATCGCCTGCGGCCTGCAGCTCAACCTGAAGAACTTCAGCCACAACCCCAACGACCTGGACGACTTGAACGTCTTCTGCGTGGCCCACAGGCCAAGGGATAAGTCGGTCTCAGTAGACGCCACTGCCATCACTATTGCAAGGGCGCTGAATGTCCCCAAACTTGATAAGGTATGTAACCAGGGACCAGAGGCGTAGCTAGGAATTTTCCATCGTTTGGAGGCCGGGGGGCGTGAACTCTTTGGGGGCCCCTGCAATTTGCGTAATATCTAATTTTTTATGCAAAAAAAAACAACAAAAAAAAAAAAAACAGCAACAACATTTTGGGGCCTCCCTTAAGTGTGGGCACGGGGGGATTTTCAAATTCTCAACCTCCTCCCCCCACCCTAGCTACGCCACTGCCAGGGATGCGAATGGACTTATTTCATCTGGCACTATGACCATTAGGAACTGCAGGCCTTTTAAATTATTATATATTTCTTATAAGAAGACTGTATTAAATTAAATGGCATGACACTGCTATTTTTAAAATGTGATTCATACATTAAAATATCTTTTTTTTTTACAAAACTTATATCAACTCACTCTATCTGTCGATCTATCTGTCGATCTATCTGGTCAAATGTTTGTACACGTTATATCTCCCACATCGAATCTCAGATCAAGCTGAAATTTTGCATAATTATTTCCTTAACCTGACAACGCATAAATCAATAAAAAAAAATAAAATAAATTAATCATTTGATTATTGGTGATTAATTATTTTGTTTGGTATATCAAAAAAAAAAAAAGAATTTGTACTTGACAGAATTGGTAGTATAAACTGAATTAGTCCCCTTTATACATCGTCGTGAGTCTTAGTGAAACTCAACATGAACAACTATACAATCTTCCATGTTCATAAGCCTTTCCATAACTGAGTGGTTACCGTGTTGTCCGAGAAGCATGATAAGGCTTCAGCCATGAGTTCGAATGCAGGTCGTCATCTCATCTCAGCCTGTGGTCCCTACTGGAGCATAGGCCACCAACCAGCTTTCTCCAGGCATCTCGGTTCCGGGCGAGTCTCTCCAACTGTCCCCATGTCTTGCCCATCTGCTTGGCTTCTGTTTCCAGATCGCGGCGCCATGTGTTCCTGGGCCGTCCTCTATTCCTCTTTCCTTGGGGGTTCCAGGTTAGGGCTTGCCTTGTTATGTTGGATGCCGGCTTGCGCAGGCTGTGACCTATTCATCTCCAGCGTCTCTGAAGGATATCTATTTCAATGGAAATAGATATCCAAATATAGGTCGTGCCCCCTTTTAAAATTTTTTATAAATGCTTTTTTATTGTTAGACTAGATCTATAATAAATTTAATTATAAGACTGAGATCCAAACTAATTGATAGTAGTACAGTTAATGTTAGCTTTGTTTTTAGTACTTTTGTCAATGCACTGATACTTAGACGTAAACAGGGGGGTATGAATGAAAGTTGTAAACTTGGTTTATTAGATTCCAGTGAAACTTGCGTAGGATACAATCCTACATGGTACAGTGGCAGAAAAAAAAGCACAATTTATAAATGTAAAATTTCATCTTGGCAGATCTGCTGCGCGTCAAACGGAAGTGCAAACTATCACGTGATATGATTCAGTTTTATTTTATGCATGCGCGTCACTGCTTTCAGAGCAGCATGATAGATTATGTTAAAGATAATACAATTTGTAAGTAAAAGAGAGAGAGAGAGAGAGAAAGAGAGAGAGAGAGAGAGAGAGAGAGTGAGAGAGAGAGAAAGAGAGAGAGAGAGAAAGAAAGAGAGAAAGAGGTCTTCTGTCATATTTTGTTTGCCCATTACCTAACTTTTGAAAAGGCCTTGACCTTGCAGTATATTTACGTTTGAAAACGAGGACGTTCAATCTCTAGACTAAATATAATTCTACAAACATAATTAGATACAACCGTACAGACAAACAAAAACCCAAACTTTATTTCATTGATACACACTTACCCCCTCTCAGCGGCGTCCTTAGCAGTGCGCGGGGCCCTGGGCGAGTATCATGTGCGGGGCCCTGAGCTGTAAGAAAAAACTATATATACCGTACCACATCACGCTAACCGGCTAATCCGTCTTTAACCGTGACCTCCGTGACCCCAGGCCAAAAGACTGGTTTGTGACGTAGTAGGTCGGAGACCATTGTTTCTGATCGTAACCAGAGCCTGGCTGCGTGTTAGCATTAGCGCTTAGGTGAAGTGTTGTAGTTAACTGTAACACAGCCAACGTGTCTATTTCCCGTTGGCTGTGCTCTAACGCTGTAACAATAACAAGACAGTATGTCCGCCTTAACGCTGTGAGTCTTCCGTATTTTTGTTTCAAAACATAGAACATTGCGTAGCCATTGTTGGCTTACTATTGGTCGCGCTAAGTGCTATATATATACTGTATTGTAATTGTTCTGCATAAAAAAATTCTTTCAACTTAAAAAAAGTTAAAAAATTACTCCCATGGCCTATTGGGAAAAAAAAACAGGCGGAAGCAACCAATAAAATTTTTTATTTCGTATATTAACATCGACATCCAATCGGATTTTACTAGGAAAATGTGTGGTGATCAAGTTTGTGACAATAAAATCTCCGATCGCGGGGCCCCCATCAAGCGCGGGGCCTGGGGCGGCTGCCCCACTTGCCACCACCTAAGGCCGCTACTGCCCCCTCTTACACTGATATGCACAAACTAGTTCTGTAAACAGCACTTTCTGTGATCTATACATACAGTCAGCTATAGTATCAAAGTTTATATTTAGAATTCGTTCTCCCTTTTAGCTTAATATCTTTCAGTTCTCTGCTACTGGACTAGTCATTAGGTACACACACATCACACATTACCACACATGCATCACACATACACCACATATAAGCCACTGATATAGACATACCCCGCAGACACCACGCAAGTACACCCTAGTTATACATTCACCACACACACACATTCCATTCACCACATACTTATACCTCAAACACATATATATCTCAATGTATTAAACACTGTTAGTATATATACTACACATAAACACTACACAAGCCAAGCATACACGTCCTACACACATACAAATACACATACACATCATACATACCACGAATTACACATCAAAGAGGATGTCCACCACAGAAAAAGAAGCCTACAAATTACAAATAGTTCCCAGAATGAGTTCTCAACTCCAGCAGCTCTTGTGCTTTCTCCTAGATCAACATCACAAAACAGTACATATGTAAAGATCAGATCAAAAGACTGTAAATATGTAAAGA
>JADKLZ010032819.1:0-16539 GCA_021533235.1 Biomphalaria straminea
TATAATATTAGTTGCGCTTTTATTTTGCATTATAATTGAAATGACGATAACACTAATGCTGGGAGAAGTAGGGGCAGAGTATAAGAATGTATATGTTTTCAATATAAATAATATAAATATTACATACTACACTCACTCACAAAGGCCGCGGGATACACATTTGAGACCAAAAGAAAATCTGCCGCCGAGGACAAACGCAGACGACGGAAAGAAAATCTAAGCCGACCACCTGCGGACAATGGTTTCGCTTGCCCTGGTTGTGGCAAAATATGTAGGTCACAGCTGGGACTGCACAGCCACGGGAAACACTGTATTCCTCACTAATCTTCGGACTCGAAGACAAGCCTATTAATTAATTACTACACTCAGTTAACACTATTAACTGACATTCCGCCGTACTAAACCCTTAATTAGTGTAGGCCCTATAGAGCGAAAACATTAAAAACGGTAGTCGTATCTCCCCTCTTCTCTTTTCTATATTTCAGAATCTGTCAATGATAGAACAATATTTAATTTTTGACTAAACAAAGATACAAAATAACGATGATGGTGAATTGGGAGTTTTGTTTTTGGTAGGTTAAAGACGGGCGGACAGACAACACAAACACAAAAGTGGCTCTGTCAGACTCCTGAGGGTAGTTTTAAAAAATACAATAGTTTGTGTATTGTAATAATTAACATGATGACCTGCTAAATACTGTGAAGAAACGAAAGCTCAAAATGTATGGCCATGTAACAAGATCTTCGGGACTCGCAAAGACCATCCTCCAGGGAACAGTACCAGGAAAGAGAAGAAGAGCAGACAGAAAAAGCGGTGGGAAGACAACATCAAAGAATGGACAGGCCTACCATTGAAAGAGGTTTTAAACAGGGCAAAGGATAGAGAGGAATGGAGAAAGATGGTCCACAAGTCTTGCCTGGCGCCCCAACGGTCCACCAGACTAAGGGATAGGTAACAGGTAACAGGTAATGTACGTTAAAGTAGTCAAAGAACTTTTGTGTTATACTGGTAAGCATTAATAGACAATACTTTTCTTCAAATTTTAACTTTGACCCTGAGTTCATAGGTTAAACTAGTTAGATCTATGTCTGAGTCTCTTTTGAGTTTTGTAGAGTATCATTACTATCATCACAAGTAGACACAAGATTTAGACATATCACTCTGTGATCTGGTAGACACATTTCGACAAGATTTTTAACCCTTAAAGATATGGAAGGTGTAGAAAATGCATCTGTTAGTCGATTTCGAGAATATTTACGAATTAATACAATGCAACCATCTCCAAATTATGGTAAGTGTCAAAGTGACTAAGTCTAAGACTAAGACTAAGAGTAAGACAAGAACTTAAAGGGAAACTCCGATGGTTTTGACAATTTTTGATATAATATGTGTTTTGATTCACAGATAATGAATATATTATTCTTTTTTTTTTATTTGAAATAATAACTTAGTAATTGATGTTTTTCTGACGTTATTTTTCTGCGCATCCAAAACAGTCAGACTTTCACCGGGTTTCTATGTGACGTCACACTAACCTATTAATTTAATCTATTGACTCATTTTATAGCGTGAGACCATAGATACAAATTCTCATTAAAAAAATAAATCGCCGTCTATACGGTTAGATCTAGGATCTTGTAAGCAAAGAACAAAATGCGTATTAAAAGGAGATTTACATGCTTGACTAACCACGGCAGTGTATATTTTCTCGCCTGACCACTTAACACACAACAAACATTATCGCTTGGTTGTCTTGTCATGACCGACTACACGTAGTCTAGACTAGCCTTACACTGACCAGTTTGTTCGAATCAGTCAGACACACGATATATTTACTTCTCGGGATAGGGAGAGGTTTAGATGAAAATGTTTTTTTTTTCTCGAGTTGGTTATCCTAATGCTTTTACATCTCTCTCTCTATATATAAAACTATTGCTTAGCTCTGGACTATACCGTCACTAAGCCTAAGAGCCTGACAGCTAATGTAAGAAAGAAGCGATACGATTGGTTAAATCTAGTTTCCCTTTCAGTATTGTTGATGGAAGTGACGTATGTCTAAGATAAAAACAGAATTTCAAAGAACCCCGTTTTTTAGGAGGCGTGGCAAATTTACTGTCCAATTTATTAAAAATAAAATTTTCTAAGCATTTAAATAAAAAATGATATAATGTTTACTATTACAACTTTTTACGCAGAAATTAAATATATGTCAATAACTAAAATTTGAAAAACTATAAGAGTTTCCCTTTAAGAAGTGTAAATTTAAAATTATAAATATAATAATAATTAATATTAATTTAGAAACTCTTAGAAAGCATTTAAAGTTACTTTAAAGTTTAATATTAGATTAGATGATTAGATCTAATCTATAGATCTAATTATTATAATAATTAGTTTTAAAAAAATACAATTAAAAAATTAAGTCTTCAATTCAATTTATTCATTTTATTCTCCTTAGGCTTAAGTGAAATAACTGGCTTTATTGGAAACTAAAAGATCTAAAACTAGAGCTTTTGTAGACTAGAATTTCTATATAAAGTTACGGTATTAGTTTACGTGACTAGATACGCTAAATCAGGTTTCTAGTATATTTTAAGAATATGCAGAAAAAAATGCAGATTACAAATATGTAATTTGTTTTGCTCGGAGATAAATAGTTTTTTAAATATATATTTTCAAGTTTTATTTCTCTTAACCATATATTGTCATTAGAAATACGCCATTTTGGTTTTAAGGCTTAGTACTAGATTATCTCCCTTGAATTACTTGACAACTTTTTCTGTTGCTGCTTTACCTTTGTCTTTCTTTCTAGCAGCTATTAGATCTAATATTAAAATTCATTTAAAATGCAAACAAGCTTTTGTACTTTGAAAAATAGCCTAACTAAAAATCTAAATTAAAATCATGTAGTTAAATTAATAACAACAGACAAAAAAAAATTGAAAAATATAAAATAACTAACTCTAAGCTCAATAAAATATCTTTTAGTGGCAAAATAAAAGTAATTAAAAAAATGAAAAAAGTGGACATAAAAATTTTATTTAATGATAAAATCAATGACATGAAAAAGAAAAATGTAGATCTAGTATCTTTTAAAAAAATTGGTGTATTTGTATGTATTTTTTATATATTAATAAAATACAAAGCCAAGAAAAAAATAAATGTTGAAATGTCATAAGTTGACAGCAAAAGAACAAAAATTCTCTTTAAAAAAAGTTATTGAAAGTGTAATATAGGTAAGGGGGATAAATATGCTTAACAACAAAATGGTGGTTGGCAAAGGTATCTGCTTATCTATACTATTACCAAAGTTACTAGTCTTATGTTGCCCGCGGGTCTTAATTTGCGTATCACTGTCGATATAGTCACTGAGAGAGAGTGTTTTGTAAACAATTGAACGAAATAATTATGTTATAAGTAAAACGAATGCGGAATGCGTAAATGTAATAATAGTATATTGTAGCTATAAAATTAGCTAATCGACATAAATTTAAATCCATTTTTCAAATAAAAACATTTGCTGTAGACCTACATATACTTGATTAAAATTGGAAATGAAAAGACTTTATTTTGTACCAGTTTATCTATAGAGATAGAGCATATGTCATGATGTAGACAGCTATATCAAAGAATGCATTTTTTATTATTATTATGTATAATGTGCAAGTTAATAAGTAGATCTAGACTTTCTTCAGTAAAAGTATAGTCAATCGTATGTTTAAGAGAGTAAAATATTGAACTCTCAATGATTTAAATCCGAAAATAACGCATTTATTAGTCAAAAGCCAACAATGTTTTTATTTTATTTTATAGTCAAAAGTTCGTGACCTCAATACGCGTTCTCTTGGTGAATACTGTAGGCGTGTAAGCGACAAAAAAGCAATACAATAGATCTATATTTTAAAATTAAATCGAACACGTGAATGTAATTTTTTATATAACATTGTTAGTTTAATTTTGTATAGCTCTATAATCTAAACAATTTGAATGTCACAGCAATCTAGTCAATAAATAAAAACTTTGAACCTTATTAGTCTTAGATCGATCTCTATTTTCTCTATAATAGATTCTAACTTACTTTTAGACTAGATTACTAAATCTATATTAAGCAAGTATTCTAGATAATTCTATTCAAATTAGTCCTTTATGTAATTTAAAGTATTATTTCCCTTATTATTGACAGATGCTGCCTTAGAATTTCTTAGTAAACAAGCGGCTGAGCTTGGTTTAGACTTTCATGTACTTGAAGTAAGTTAAAGTTGTATTTTATGTTAGAAACATTTCTTAAACACTTATAATACTTTTATAGTTCAGGCCTGTTTTTTTAATTTTTTTATTGTTATATTTTCTCTTTCATTTAAGAGTGGTATTAAAGATCGACCTTTGGGGCTAATGACCTGGAAAGGCACTGACCCTGAACTCAAATCTGTTTTATTGACATCTCACATGGATGTAGTTCCAGTGTTCCCAGTAGGTGAAGTAGATAAGTATTGTAACTATTTGTAAACACTCTTTTAACAATCTTATTTTATTGAAAACCTTTATTAAAATATTAAAGTAAAAAAAAATTTGAGTGTAGGAACAAATTTCAGTAAAATCACCAGATTCTAGGAGAACAGGAGACTAGGGTGGAGGCTTATCAGGCACAGTAGTTAAATAGCTCTATGCAGAACAGATCATTCTCCGGTTGTTCTTACTTTGCATAGGCGAAGCCAAACCTTGACTTATTTTCCCCTACAGCAGGAAGGAAGACGAAACCACGTCTCTCTAAAAAGATTAACTGTAATTTTTATTACAAAGTAGCATATGGATAAGTTTCAAAAACCTGTTGGGTCCAAATTGAATTTCAGTGGAAGTAATTTTTTTTAATGATTATGGGTAGCGAATCAATACAAATTTTTCCCACATTGCCACAAAAGAGATTGGCTAGAGCGCATTGAAGATGCTAGATATACATGAAGACTCTCTTTACAAAACAACATATAATAATCAAGAAAAAAACAATTCTCTATCAAAAGTATAAAAGTTCCTATAGCTCTGTGTTCATATGATCCTGGTGTTGTGAAGCGCCATATGTTACTTCCTAAACAACACTGCACTTATTAACTTATCTTTATTTTGGCATGTTTTGTATTACAAGTGTTGTGTTGGGATAAGTAAATGTATTTTTTTGTTTGCGTCGATTCTAGCAATATTGGACCTATGAGCCATTCAGTGCCCATAAAGATGATAAAGGAAACATTTATGCCAGAGGAGCACAGGTAGTTTACTTCATATTCACCTCACAACTAGCCAGTTTTTTTAGCAATGCAGTTGGCATTCTTTTTAATTGAACATTATTAGAAAAATATTTTTTTTTTACATTTTATTTTAAACTAAGACAAGTTGTAAAGGCACATTTTTATCACAGTTCTAAAATTATTAGAATTAAGCATCAAACTAAAATTTCAAAGCAGTCCACCAATAGTTAATTTATGTATTTGTAACTTTTTTTTTAAGGACATGAAGTGTGTAACAAGCTGGTAAGCTTTATTTTTTTTTTTATATCTTTTGTTTTAACTATTGAATGTTTCAGATTAACTCTCTGTAAAGAGTTTTTAATGAATTCCTAAAAATGCTTTTTTTTCCATTCCTTTCTGTCATATAGTAGTTTAACTTTGGTGTCAGAAGTGTGAAAAGTTTAAACACTTTCATGTTCAGTGTTTATCATGAAGTTACATTCAAAATCATTTTGGAGAGAGGCGAGGTGGAAAGGGGGGCGAAGTCCAGATTGAAGTAAAACTTTCTTACAAAAAACATAAACAAAGCAAGTTATCCGATGTTGATGTAGCCAGAATTACATTGGATTAATTTTTTTTTTTTTTTACCAAAATTACACATTGATCTACAGAAAAAAAAAAATTATATGAATGCCATTAATGGAAAATAAGATAAGACACAATTTTATATACTATTTATTGTGTAGGTATCTTGAAGCTATAAGACAACTCAAAGCTGAAGGGCAACAGTTTCTGAGAACTATCCATCTTCTGTTCACATCAGGTAGGGGCTTTATACTCTTAAGAGTCATGTCTATCAATATATATACCTAGACTGGACACGCTGATCTCTTAACACTATCCAAAAATGTGAAAAACTTCAAAAAGCTGAAATAAGGTGTTGTTGCATAATATTGATAATCATTATAATGTTAGTTTGAGTAATTGAACAAAATAAATAAAAGCATACTCGTCTTAAAAGTATTATTTTGCATTTTCAGAATCTAGATCTATAAAGATATTTAAATGTACAATGTAAAATCATAGGATAGTTAAAATAGACAGGCGTGAATTATTTACATCTATGGTTGTTATTATTTTTATTTTCAGAATCTAGATCTATAAAGATAATTAAATGTACAATCTAAAATCATAGGATAGTTAAAATAGACAGGCGTGAATTATTTACATCTATGTTTGTTCCGACATTATCTCAATGGAAACTAAAAGGAAATGGCTTTATGTCATAGTTTAGCATGAATATATAGTTAAGTAATTAATAGCCCATTCCATTTAAAATCTGTAAAATGGGATTGCATTATTTCTAACTATGAAAACTAAAGATCAATACTTTTCTAAGACAGTAAAGATTAATATTCGTAAATTCAGGTCAAAATTCCTTACAGCTTAAAAAAGAGTTATGCATTAATGATCAGATACAAATGTGTCTTTGTCCAGTTTAGGTATTATATATATAGTTCTATGGGTATGAATATATATAGTTTTGTCAGACTCAAAACTTTTTTTTTCCTAGTGTAATGTAATTGTTTCATTTCTTTACTTAGATGAAGAAATTGGTAGCCATCCAGCTGAAAGTTTTTCAAAGACCGAAGAGTTCAAAAATTTAAATTTAGAATTTGGATTGGATGAAGGTTTGTCCTAAATATTATAGAATTAATTATGCCACACAGCCTTAACTATATATTAAATTTTAGGTCATTTCAAATTCCAAACATTTATTAAACATTTAATTTACTGTCAATGTAATTCAAGATGTTAGAACATCTATATTCACCAATCTCTATAAAGTCATCTAGATATCCCAATAAATTGTGTATATTCAAGCAGATTTCCTTTTTCAATTATATCTCTTATCCAAAGTATAAATTATAAAAGCTCACATTGTGTAAAAAATGTTTTTTCAAGGTCTGGCCAACCCGGGAAGCAAAATGAGAGTATTTTATGGTGAAAGATCTATTTGGTGTAAGTTTTTGACTATCTGGTTTACATTACTTTCATAACATTATCAACATGTAGCAACTGTAAATTTTTTTCTCAATGGATTTCATAAATTTGTAATACTTATTATTCTGATAATTTTTGTTATTTAACTAATTTTGATAATTTGTCTTATCATTTATCAAAATAGGGATTAAGGTTCTGTGCAAGGGCAACCCTGGACATGGTTTGGCATTTATAGAAAATACTGCAGCCAAAAAACTAGTAAGAGGAGGAACTCTTTTCTTTAATCATCTTCGACTGTTTTATTTAGCTAACTAATAATCCATGGTTTGTTTAAGACACATTGGTATCATTTTGTCAAATAATGTGTAGCTAGAAAAAGTATATTTTTTTTGTGGGTTAAACAATAAAATTAATCAAACTTTATTCCAACCCTGTTATAAAAACAATTTAATATTTCTTGAAAGTAATTTGTCTGTGTGAAACTGGTTTGACGGCGTGGTGGCTTAGTTGTTATGTGCTAGGCTTACTCGGATTTGAATCTTGATGAAGACTTGGATTTTTGAATCTTTGGAGAGTGTGGAGAAAAGGTCTATTTTTGAAGATGAAAAAAATGGGCATCCATGGAAAAATGTACAGCTGGATCAGGGCTTTCCTAAAAAACAGAACCATCCAAACCCGATTTGAAGGCGCCATCTCTAGTAAAAAAAGTTTGGAAGAAGGCCTACCGCAAGGTTCAGCCCTTAGCTGTACACTCTTTCTAATCTTCATGAATGACCTCCCAGACCTCTTTTCAGTCAATAAGGCACTTTACGCAGATGATCTCCTAATTTGGACAACAGAGAAATATCCAGTGCTGACTAGATCCAAATTAAACAGAGCCCTCACAACTATCTCCACGTTTTCAAAATTATGGAAAATGGAAATAAACAAAGAAAAGTCAGTTTATTCAATCTTTAGCCACAGTAACAAAATAGCAAAAAGAAACTACATCCTAAAAATAGACTCACAGCCAATAAATAAAGAAGAAAATCCAACTTATCTTGGTGTAAAATTAGACCAAAGAATGTCTCTAAAACACTTTATGGCTGATTTAAAAGAAAAGGCATCTCAGAGATTAAACATAATGAAACACCTAGCAGGAACATCCTGGGGAGCTGAAAAGAAAACCTTAAGACAGTTATACACTGGATATGTCAGATCTGTCATGGATAACTGCCTCTCCATACAAGTAGCTGCCAACAAAACCTATCAGTCAGCTTTGGACGCAGTCCAAAACCAAGCCTTGCGTCTGGTCAGTGGAGGTATGAGAACCACTCCCACAGCTGCCTGTGAAATAGACTCAAATATTGAACCTCTTAAGTTAAGGCGCAACAGAGCAGCTTTAGAAGCCATTGAGAGATACAGAAGGTTGGAGGATGACCATCCAAATAAATTATTAACACAGAGAAATAGGAAAAACAATAAAAAAAAGCAAAGAACACTGATTCAAATTACTGACGAACTAGCCTTAAAACACCATCTACCCAATAACAGAGAAAAAATCACCAGATTCCCAAACATAACTCCTGGACTTAACTATAAACAACCAACAATTAAAACACATCTAATAAATAATACTCTGACAAAAGAATCAAATCCACTGGAGCTCAAAGTAGGCACGCTTGAAACAATTGAAAGCTATCCAAAAACAACCATCCATATATACACAGACGGATCAGCCTTCAAAGCCACCATCAATGCCGGTCTTGGTGCCTTCCTGGTCTTCCCCAAAAACATACACTTTGAAATAAGTGCACCCTGTGGCGACTACTGCTCAAACTTCCAAGCTGAAATTGAGGCAATTACCATAGCCTTGCAGACAGTCGAAAATAAATTACATGAAGGAATACAAGCACCATCAGATATTGTTGTCTTTACAGACTCACAATCCACTCTTCAAGCACTTAACAGCAGCACCACAAAAAGCCCAAAAGAGTTGACAACACTAAAAATGATAATACACCAAATGATGACCAATTTAAACATCAACATCATATTACAGTGGATCCCTGGACACATTGGTGTCATGGGAAATGAAAGGGCAGATAAGCTCTCAAAGGCAGGATCATCTATGGAACAACCAGATAGACCTGTCAACTACCTCACCCTAAGGTCAATGCTAATCAACAACTACAAAGAGGAGTGGCTTAACCAATGGGCAACAGGAAACACAGGCAGAGCCATGTACAAAGAAATGAACATGCCTAACAAACTGGACAGTATTAACTTCCTCCCCCGCAAAGAGCAATGTACAATCTTCCAACTAAGAACAGGACATACGCCACATTTAAATTATCATCTCAATAAAATAAATCCCACACAACTCCCACTTTGTAGACACTGCTCCCACCCTTATGAAACTGTAAACCATATCCTTTTTGAATGCCCCCTCCTAATCCACCTTAGGCAGACCCTACTACCACTACAGCCCAACATAACCAACACCCTTTATGGCAGTGCTGAGCAACTGAAAAAAACAGCACAGTATTTTTCCTTGGCACAGTCTGCAAAAGAGCTGACAGCTCAGCAGTAAAAAGCTGGTTAGAAGAAGAAGAAGAAGAAGAAGAATCTTTGGATTTTAAGAAGTCCCTAAGTTCAGCCAACTCTAATGGAAAAGTAAATGTTGTTGGATAGTGATAGTCAGATGAAACAGATGACCTTTACTTCATCTGCCCTATAGATTGCAAGGGTACTTTTTTTTTTTCATAGGGTACATTTTAGCTTTTATTTCCAACATTTAGTTGTAATTTATGATGAATACAGGGTTATGCTAATTTGATGCACCAAATTAGTAATAGTAATTGCATATGTTTTTATTTCTGGCTTTTTTTTAGTGAAGTTTTTAAATTTACCAATCCTCAGCAATACATGATGAACAAATTTCTGGCAATGAGAGATGAACAAGAGACTAAGTAAGTGAACTCTCCGTAAAACATTCATTGATACTAATAAGACAAGATCCTTCTGCTCGAAGGCTCAACAAAGTTCTTGATTACATATCAAGTGAAATATTAACAAGTTAAAAAATAATTTTCTTGTCTGTGTAGGTTGAAAAGTGATCCTAATGGCAAACTTGGCTCTGTGTATACAGTCAATATGACAATGCTGGAGGTAATGGAATATATTAACACACTGACAACTTTCTTTGGCATTTAGCCGCCATTTTTGTGTAGAATAGATTGTTTTAACAATTAGTTAAGCAAAAGTTGTAACTTTAAAATACCTGCATTTATAGGAAAGTTTTTTTTTTTTCAATGTATAGAATTAGAAATATTTAAATACATATGAATACATTTTTAAGATATTTGTAAAATATATCTTGTTAGGCAATACATCTCTGAGATGAAATTAGAAAATGAAATTAGTTTTATGTAAAAAAAATATTTTCTTTTTGGTAAACAAAAATAAAACTTATTATTATTACTACAGCTCACTATATTCAACTACTAAAAATTGGAACTGTGAAATCAATTTACATTCTTTTTTGTAGTAATCATTAATATTGCATTTTCTTTTCTGAGTATAATTATCACTGATGATCTAAAACTCATTACTCTGCACAGCCAGGATCATGATAGTTTGAATGGGAACACCAGTCATTTCTAATTAATATTATCATCAATATTTTTCTTATCCTATAAGCAGCAAATGTTGTGTTTGTGAAGAGAAGAAAATTGTTTTTCAACTACTTCAAGACCTCTCCCCTACCATTCTCTCTCGCACATGGGTTGAATTATCACCAGGTAGACTCGGAGGAGATGAATACTTAACCTGGCGTTTTAGTGATTGTCTAATGAAACAAACATATGTTTTTATTTAGAAACATCGGCAGTGTAAGAATCTCCTATAAATCTTGACATCTTCATAACATCATCTGACAATCGGTCCAGTGCCTGGCCTTCAGGTGAAGCTCAAATAGTGAGCCAGGTAAAACTGTTATCACTAAGAAAGGGCTAAGGCAAGGAACTGGCACCTTAACCAAAGAGGTCCAGGGGAAAATTGGCTCATTAATTTTGGATGGCTACCCACCAGGAAAAGGAAAACTCTGAATTTAAACTTTAGAAGCCAGTGACCTTAAGCCAGCTTGCAGAGTACAGTACTACCCCCTGGAAGAAATTATAATAGAGTTGCTGCTGGCTCCACCTGGTTATTTGGGCAATGTTCTGACTTTAGCGGAGGCTTTCATCTCATTTAGTTCTATATTACATGTACTCATTCTCAATCTTTGAAATCGAAGAGCATTGCCATTATTGACATGAACCATAGTTGCTCTATGACAGTTGGAGAACTCTCACAAAGGCTGCAAGACCAAAGTTGAAACTCAAAGAAAAGCCATTATTAATGACAAGCCCAGACGACAGAAAACTTAAATAGGCCTCCAGTGGACAACGACTTTGTCTGCACAAAGTGCAGGAAAATAGTAAGGTCACTTCTGGGTTGTCTATGGCCACCGTCAGTCGCGAAGCGACTATGGATCATCTCATTTCCATGAGATGAATGCCTGGGCATAAGCTGTGGTCGGAACGATGTC
The DNA here is from genome assembly GCA_021533235.1 of Biomphalaria straminea. NCBI lineage: Eukaryota > Metazoa > Mollusca > Gastropoda > Planorbidae > Biomphalaria > Biomphalaria straminea. The sequence continues at coordinate 11,795 of JADKLZ010032819.1, forward strand.
GCCCACACATCAGTTCCCCCCTCTCCACGCAGCTGAAGTATCCAAAGGAACGGCAGTGCCGATACAGTTTGGGGTCAGCAGCGTCGCAGGTTCTGCCAGAGTGTAGCACTGGGTTGTATAGTCATGTAAACCACTACATGCATCCTAAAACTTCAAAATTGAACACATTGCCATTATTATTATTGACTCGATAAAAAAAACATGTTTTATATCAAGTTTATGAATTCATAATTAATTTATGAATTAATTTTGTGTTTAACAATTGGCTGACTTTGCAGGGAGGTGTACAGCCGAACGTTGTCCCAGCAGAACTGAGTGCCAGTAAGTAAAGTAAACACAACAAGCTTGACCTTCTGACCTTTCTGAACTAATTGTAACACATTTACACACACACATTCAGCTTTCTAATTGTTTAAAAAAACATTTTTATTTGTAGGTAACCTTAAATAAAAAAAATAATATAATTATTCATATTTTTTGTGTGGTTTATATTGGTAGTAAAGCATAGTCCTTAAAACAAAGTTCTTTAACAAAATTGTCCAACTTGTTACCTTTTAACTAATTGTCTCTCGTTCATTTTATTTTCTTGTGCATTTTCATTATTTGTAGGAGGGTTTACATGAAGTCCAATATCTGATGTGAATTGCCCAATAGTTCTTCATAAGCTTTTTCTTCTATAAAGGTATAATGAGGCCAGTGTGCTTGATAGGACTTCTCAATGGTTAATGCAACTGTGAAGTCGACATGCTCTGTTGGGCTGATTTCACTAGTCCAAATTTTCAGCTTCTGTAACTTGTTTTGTTTTTTTTGTGTTGTTTTGAGATGAAAAATTTTAAGTTGGTCATGTTGGTATTGCTTATAATGCACATCTTCTTTCTTGAAATCTGGATGAGAGCTTTCATTGATTTATTCACCTTTAGAAGTGTTTTCGTGAGGTCTTGACTTATGACCTCTAAATGAAATGTTCAGGTCTTTTGTATTAGATATTAAAATTTTTATTGATAGTACGATTGTCTAAAATTGTGATTTAAATATTTATTTCATTTTTTCTAGCCTTTGATATTAGGATCCCACCTACAGAAGATTTTGAGGCATTTAAAGAAAAGTTAAAGCAGTGGTGTCGAGAGGCTGGGCCAGAAGTGACCATGGAATTTATTCAAGTGAGTTGTGGTCATTCTGGTCATTTTATAGACTTTTAAAATAGTTTAAATTTCTATAAAAATTCTTTGTCCTTTGCTGTGAAGCTTTTCCAATGTTAATAATTTTTATGGATGTATTTGATCAGGAAGGCTACATGAAGGAGACGGTGGATGTCACAGATAAAAATCCTTGGTGGGCTGCCTTCAAGTCTGCTTGTGATAAATTGTAAGTATTCTATTATTCACTAAATAGTTCAATATAGTGCACCAGGTATTTCTGAACAAATTGCAATTAAACTGTTAGGTTTGAAACATATAGATGGTACAGTTTATGTTCAGGTCACATTGTTCTGCATAACAGTCAATAATGGTTCATATGTTGGTGCAAACTTATCTTTAATTTCCAAACTATCTTGGAGAGCTTGCCTGCTTAAGGAAGTCGTAATATGCCCAAAAAAAAAAAAACAACCCTAGTCCTTACAATGATTTGAGGTCCCCAGTACAGAAGCCAAACATTTTCTATTTTACTGCTGTAATCAAAACTGTAGGGTGTAATCCAGGATGTTATATTCTATCTTTTAATTACAGGTGCTCCTTAAATAGAGAAGATAATTACATCCCTTGCTTATTCAAGGGTTAATCTAATTCTGCATGTTAAATAGAAACTTTAACTCTGCTATGTGATTGGTTTTCTTGCATGGTTCAGGCAACACATTCAATGCTGTTATGACAGTAGGCAAGAAGAAGCACTTTTATGAATTTGTGAATAAGAAATGAGTAATTATAATATAGAATATTAAAACTACTTTATTATCCCTTATGTTTGTATACAAAATTTAAATAACTAGATGTTTTGAAAGAACATGCAAAGTTTACTGCAAAATGTGTGATTTTGATAAAATAATATCAATATAGGCTAGTAATTTTAAATTCTGTTTGTAATTCAAGCAAAGTGGTGTCTGTTAAGTATCTAAAGTTCTCTTTCAGATCTTATATCTATAGTGCAGATGATATAAGATCCATTTGTTTCTATATCCGATGCTTGATAGGCTGTCATTTGCCAAACACCTTTACTTTCCCCAACTTAAGTTAGGTGCCTTCTTGTGTTGGGTGGACATGAGGAGCGTCCTAAAAATCCCAAGATTCAAAATCCCAGTATTCACATAGATTCAACGCCGGGAGCCCTATGTTGTGAAACCGAGGCCCCTCTGTTGTGAAGCAATTTAGCACTGTGCCATCATTTCCCAGTGAGTCTCTAAGGATAGCATAAAATATCTGAAGATTACTTTCTACTCTGTTTGCTTTCTTAGCGTCAAAATGTGCTAGACAATGTTAATTAAATAAGCATAATACATGATTGGCAAGTCTTGAGTTTCCTTTACTATGAGATTAAGAAACAGGTGAATCAGAGTGTCACCTGATATGATTAAATTAAGAAATGATATTTCCAATGCTATCTTTTTACTTTATAAAAAATATTTTTTTTTTAATAATAATTTATTTTTCTCTTTCAGAAATGTTGACTTGGAGCTAGAAATATTTCCAGGGGGAACAGATAGCAGACATTTCAGAAAGGTCAACATTTGTTTTAAAATTATTGTTTTAGGTCATGATTTTAATAAGTTACCTAAAGTAGCATTAAACTTGAAGCTACTGTGATTTGTAATTTCTTTCTCTAAGGCAGTGTGTCCCAAATATAGAAACAGCTTATACACTATTATAATTTGAAATATCATCATCATCATCTTTCCTTTGAGTTCCTCATGGAACATGGGGCCTCCATAAAAACACACCACTCTTCACTGTCTCAGCTTCCCAGCTCTTTCCCGTCCTTTCGGCTTCCTCTAGTATACTACGTCGCTATGTTCTTTTTGGTATTCCTCTGCGTCTTTTTCCATCGGCGTTCCACTCTAAGGCCTGTCTAGCTCTGTTGCTGGTATCTTTTCTAAGGGTGTGACCAATCCATCTCCACTACCTCTCTAAGATCTGCATCTCTATATATTTTGCCCACTCATCTCCCACAGTTTGGTGTTATCTACTTTGTCGTACCAGTGTATTTTTAAGATATTTCTCAGACATCTGTTGATGAAGGTCTGCACTTTTTTGTTGTTGTTGCTTCAGTTGTTCTCCATGTTTCAGAACCATACAATAGGACCACCTTGACATAAGAGTTAAAGATTCTTATTTTAGTCTTGTTTGAGATGTGAGGAGATTTCCATGTTGGTTTTAGCTGTGTAAATGTCTGACGCGCTAGATTTATAAGACTATTTAATATCTTCATCTGTTCCGCCTGATACACTGACTACACTCCCAAGGTTTATAAATTATCTACTTAGTCTATGGTCTAGTCTGAAATTTGAAATATCCTGTAGAATTATAACTGTTATTTAAATAATTCTGTTATTTTGTTTCTAGGCTGGACTCAATATGATTGGTTTCTCTCCTATGAACAACACTCCAGTCTTGCTGCATGATAACGATGAGTTCCTGAATGAACAAGTGTTTTTGAAAGGCATTGACATTTACAAAGAAGTTATTCCAGCTTTGGCCAATTTAAGAACTTAGTTATTCTAGAGTTGGTTAGTGGGGATAAAAATGGTGTTTGAGTATTGGTACAATTTTAAAACTTGAAGTTTCTGGGTGTGGTTAAGTTGAAAATATTACTAATTAGAAATCATAACATTATCAAAATAGGGATACAGTATGTGTGCAAAGATATTAGTGTCAGGTTACTGACCTAGCCAAATATTAAACAGATCAAAATATTATATCTCTAGACAGAAAGTATAATTAATACAAGTTTGACAATAATAACCAGACAGTTATCTTAGATTTTAGATGAACTCCGCATTACAAATCACTGCCTTATTAATTTTAACATACACTGTTGGACTCCTTCAGTTGTAGAACAACTACCTTGCATCTCCGAGAGCAATTTTCATTGAATAATGAGATGAATGCCTACACATTAGTTATGGTTGTAACAATGTCACCCACACAGTAGTTCTCACCCCTTACTCAGCTGATGTGTCCAAAGGAACAGCAAATATCTTAATACAGCTTGGAATTATTTGCATTCCAGGGTCTGCCAGGTTATAGCAATTTATGCTTCAAGCTGCCTAGGGGTCGCCAGCTCTTAATTGCCCTATAAAATGTTACTATATCTGCAATACTCAACATAAAGGAGTATAACTAATGGTAATTGAACATATCATTTGTTGTTGTTGTATTTTTATGTTATTGTTACAATCTCAAGTCATAAAATATTTTGTCCAGCAATTTAAATAATAATTTAATGCACTGCATTTATTTTTAATTAATTTATTGAAAATGATGGGTATCAAATAGATGATTTTTTTTAGACTTACACAGGCCAGTGATCTAGTGATTTGCTGATATTAATCACCTAATTCTGTATGTGGATGTTGTTGTTTTTTTGAGATCATGAGATCATGTGTTTACTGTTGCTTTGAACAAATAAATTGTTGAAAATAATTTTATAATGTTGATTCTTGTAATTAGTGCAAAAATGTTGGCCGAATTTCATTTATTGACTTAAGCCAAACATAAAGGCTGTGTTACATTTAATTTGAATTTCATTACTAA
>JADKLZ010032820.1:0-14385 GCA_021533235.1 Biomphalaria straminea
TATAATATTAGTTGCGCTTTTATTTTGCATTATAATTGAAATGACGAGAACACTAATGCTGGGAGAAGTAGGGGCAGAGTATAAGAATGTATATGTTTTCAATATAAATAATATAAATATTACATACTACACTCACTCACAAAGGCCGCGGGATACACATTTGAGACCAAAAGAAAATCTGCCGCCGAGGACAAACGCAGACGACGGAAAGAAAATCTAAGCCGACCACCTGCGGACAATGGTTTCGCTTGCCCTGGTTGTGGCAAAATATGTAGGTCACAGCTGGGACTGCACAGCCACGGGAAACACTGTATTCCTCACTAATCTTCGGACTCGAAGACAAGCCTATTAATTAATTACTACACTCAGTTAACACTATTAACTGACATTCCGCCGTACTAAACCCTTAATTAGTGTTGTTGCCTGAGTGAAAAAAAAGAGGGGGAAACGTAGGCCCTATAGAGCGAAAACATTAAAAACGGTAGTCGTATCTCCCCTCTTCTCTTTTCTATATTTCAGAATCTGTCAATGATAGAACAATATTTAATTTTTGACTAAACAAAGATACAAAATAACGATGATGGTGAATTGGGAGTTTTGTTTTTGGTAGGTTAAAGACGGGCGGACAGACAACACAAACACAAAAGTGGCTCTGTCAGACTCCTGAGGGTAGTTTTAAAAAATACAATAGTTTGTGTATTGTAATAATTAACATTTAATATGTACGTTAAAGTAGTCAAAGAACTTTTGTGTTATACTGGTAAGCATTAATAGACAATACTTTTCTTCAAATTTTAACTTTGACCCTGAGTTCATAGGTTAAACTAGTTATGTCTCTTTTGTAGAGTATCATTACTATCATCACAAGTAGACACAAGATTTAGACATATCACTCTGTGATCTGGTAGACACATTTCGACAAGATTTTTAACCCTTAAAGATATGGAAGGTGTAGAAAATGCATCTGTTAGTCGATTTCGAGAATATTTACGAATTAATACAATGCAACCATCTCCAAATTATGGTAAGACAAGTCTAAGAAAAGAACTTCAAGAAGTGTAAATTATAAATAATATAATAAATAATAATTATTTTCTAATATTAATTAATAAGAAACTATTAGAAAGCAAAGTTACTTTAAAGTTTAATATTAGATTAGATGATTAGATCTAATCTATAGATCTAATTATTATAATAATTAGTTTTAAAAAAATACAATTAAAAAATTAAGTCTTCAAAGTTCAATTCAATTTATATTCATTTTATGCTCCTTAGGCTTAAGTGAAATAACTGGCTTAACTGGAAACTAAAAGATCTAAAACTAGAGCTTTTGTAGACTAGAATTTCTATATAAAGTTACTAGTCTTATGTTGCCCGCGGGTCTTAATTTGCGTATCACTGTCGATATAGTCACTGAGAGAGAGTGTTTTGTAAACAATTGAACGAAATAATTATGTTATAAGTAAAACGAATGCGGAGCCGGAATGTGTAAATGTAATAATAGTATATTGTAGCTATAAAATTAGCTAATCGACATAAATTTAAATCCATTTTTCAAATAAAAACATTTGCTTGTAGACCTACATATACTTGATTAAAATTGGAAATGAAAAGACTTTATTTTGTACCAGTTTATCTATAGAGATAGAGCATATGTCATGATGTAGACAGCTATATCAAAGAATGCATTTTTTATTATTATTATGTATAATGTGCAAGTTAATAAGTAGATCTAGACTTTCTTCAGTAAAAGTATAGTCAATCGTATGTTTAAGAGAGTAAAATATTGAACTCTCAATGATTTAAATCCGAAAATAACGCATTTATTAGTCAAAAGCCAACAATGTTTTTATTTTATTTAGAGTCAAAAGTTCGTGACCTCAATACGCGTTCTCTTGGTGAATACTGTAGGCATGTAAGCGACAAAAAAGCAATACAATAGATCTATATTTTAAAATCAAATCGAACGCGTGAATGTAATTTTTTATATAACATTGTTAGTTTAATTTTGTATAGCTCTATAATCTAAACAATTTGAATGTCACAGCAATCTAGTCAATAAATAAAAACTTTGAAGCTTATTAGTCTTAGATCGATCTCTATTTTCTCTATAATAGATTCTAACTTACTTTTACTTAACTTACTTTTTAGACTAGATTACTAAATCTATATTAAGCAAGTATTCTAGATAATTCTATTCAAATTAGTCCTTTATGTAATTTAAAGTATTATTTCCCTTATTATTGACAGATGCTGCCTTAGAATTTCTTAGTAAACAAGCGTCTGAGCTTGGTTTAGACTTTCATGTACTTGAAGTAAGTTAAAGTTGTATTTTATGTTAGAAACATTTCTTAAACACTTTTAATACTTTTATAGTTGAGGCCTGTTTTTTTATTTTTTTATTGTTGTATTTTCTCTTTCATTAAAGAGTGGTATTAAAGATCGACCTTTGGGGCTAATGACCTGGAAAGGCACTGACCCTGAACTCAAATCTGTTTTATTGACATCTCACATGGATGTAGTTCCAGTGTTCCCAGTAGGTGAAGTAGATAAGTATTGTAACTATTTGTAAACACTCTTTTAACAATCTTATTTTATTGAAAACCTTTATTAAAATATTAAAGTAAAAAAAAATTTGAGTGTAGGAACAAATTTCAGTAAAATCACCAGATTCTAGGAGAACATGAGACTAGGGTGGAGGCTTATCAGGCACAGTAGTTAAATAGCTCTATGCAGAACAGATCATTCTCCGGTTGTTCTTACTTTGCATAGGCGAAGCCAAACCTTGACTTATTTTCCCCTACAGCAGGAAGGAAGACGAAACCACGTCTCTCTAAAAAGATTAACTGTAATTTTTATTACAAAGTAGCATATGGATAAGTTTCAAAAACCTGTTGGGTCCAAATTGAATTTCAGTGGAAGTAATTTTTTTTAATGATTATGGGTAGCCAATCAATACAAATTTTTCCCACATTGCCACAAAAGAGATTGGCTAGAGCGCATTGAAGATGCTAGATATACATGAAGACTCTCTTTACAAAACAACATATAATAATCAAGAAAAAAACAATTCTCTATCCAAAGTATAAAAGTTCCTATAGCTCTGTGTTCATATGATCCTGGTGTTGTGAAGCGCCATATGTTACTTCCTAAACAACACTGCACTTATTAACTTATCTTTATTTTGGCATGTTTTGTATTACAAGTGTTGTGTTGGGATAAGTAAATGTATTTTTTTGTTTGCGTCGATTCTAGCAATATTGGACCTATGAGCCATTCAGTGCCCATAAAGATGATAAAGGAAACATTTATGCCAGAGGAGCACAGGTAGTTTACTTCATATTCACCTCACAACTAGCCAGTTTTTTTAGCAATGCAGTTTGGCATTCTTTTTAATTGAACATTATTAGAAAAATATTTTTTTTTTACATTTTATTTTAAACTAAGACAAGTTGTAAAGGCACATTTTTATCACAGTTCTAAAATTATTAGAATTAAGCATCAAACTAAAATTTCAAAGCAGTCCACCAATAGTTAATTTATGTATTTGTAACTTTTTTTTTAAGGACATGAAGTGTGTAACAAGCTGGTAAGCTTTATTTTTTTTTTATATCTTTTGTTTTAACTATTGAATGTTTCAGATTAACTCTCTGTAAAGAGTTTTTAATGAATTCCTAAAAATGCTTTTTTTTCCATTCCTTTCTGTCATATAGTAGTTTAACTTTGGTGTCAGAAGTGTGAAAAGTTTAAACACTTTCATGTTCAGTGTTTATCATGAAGTTACATTCAAAATCATTTTGGAGAGAGGCGAGGTGGAAAGGGGGGCAAAGTCCAGATTGAAGTAAAACTTTCTTACAAAAAACATAAACAAAGCAAGTTATCCGATGTTGATGTAGCCAGAATTACATTGGATTAATTTTTTTTTTTTTTTACCAAAATTACACATTGATCTACAGAAAAAAAAAATTATATGAATGCCAATTAATGGAAAATAAGATAAGACACAATTTTATATACTATTTATTGTGTAGGTATCTTGAAGCTATAAGACAACTCAAAGCTGAAGGGCAACAGTTTCTGAGAACTATCCATCTTCTGTTCACATCAGGTAGGGGCTTTATACTCTTAAGAGTCATGTCTATCAATATATATACCTAGACTGGACACGCTGATCTCTTAACACTATCCAAAAATGTGAAAAACTTCAAAAAGCTGAAATAAGGTGTTGTTGCATAATACTGATAATCATTATAATGTTTAGTTTGAGTAATTGAACAAAATAAATAAAAGCATACTCGTCTTAAAAGTATTATTTTGCATTTTCAGAATCTAGATCTATAAAGATATTTAAATGTACAATGTAAAATCATAGGATAGTTAAAATAGACAGGCGTGAATTATTTACATCTATGGTTGTTATTATTTTTATTTTCAGAATCTAGATCTATAAAGATAATTAAATGTACAATCTAAAATCATAGGATAGTTAAAATAGACAGGCGTGAATTATTTACATCTATGGTTGTTCCGACATTATCTCAATGGAAACTAAAAGGAAATGGCTTTATGTCATAGTTTAGCATGAATATATAGTTAAGTAATTAATAGCCCATTCCATTTAAAATCTGTAAAATGGGATTGCATTATTTCTAACTATGAAAACTAAAGATCAATACTTTTCTAAGACAGTAAAGATTAATATTCGTAAATTCAGGTCAAAATTCCTTACAGCTTAAAAAAGAGTTATGCATTAATGATCAGATACAAATGTGTCTTTGTCCAGTTTAGGTATTATATATATAGTTCTATGGGTATGAATATATATAGTTTTGTCAGACTCAAAACTTTTTTTTTCCTAGTGTAATGTAATTGTTTCATTTCTTTACTTAGATGAAGAAATTGGTAGCCATCCAGCTGAAAGTTTTTCAAAGACCGAAGAGTTCAAAAATTTAAATTTAGAATTTGGATTGGATGAAGGTTTGTCCTAAATATTATAGAATTAATTATGCCACACAGCCTTAACTATATATTAAATTTTAGGTCATTTCAAATTCCAAACATTTATTAAACATTTAATTTACTGTCAATGTAATTCAAGATGTTAGAACATCTATATTCACCAATCTCTATAAAGTCATCTAGATATCCCAATAAATTGTGTATATTCAAGCAGATTTCCTTTTTCAATTATATCTCTTATCCAAAGTATAAATTATAAAAGCTCACATTGTGTAAAAAATGTTTTTTCAAGGTCTGGCCAACCCGGGAAGCAAAATGAGAGTATTTTATGGTGAAAGATCTATTTGGTGTAAGTTTTTGACTATCTGGTTTACATTACTTTCATAACATTATCAACATGTAGCAACTGTAAATTTTTTTCTCAATGGATTTCATAAATTTGTAATACTTATTATTCTGATAATTTTTGTTATTTAACTAATTTTGATAATTTGTCTTATCATTTATCAAAATAGGGATTAAGGTTCTGTGCAAGGGCAACCCTGGACATGGTTTGGCATTTATAGAAAATACTGCAGCCAAAAAACTAGTAAGAGGAGGAACTCTTTTCTTTAATCATCTTCGACTGTTTTATTTAGCTAACTAATAATCCATGGTTTGTTTAAGACACATTGGTATCATTTTGTCAAATAATGTGTAGCTAGAAAAAGTATATTTTTTTTGTGGGTTAAACAATAAAATTAATCAAACTTTATTCCAACCCTGTTATAAAAACAATTTAATATTTCTTGAAAGTAATTTGTCTGTGTGAAACTGGTTTGACGGCGTGGTGGCTTAGTTGTTATGTGCTAGGCTTACTCGGATTTGAATCTTGATGAAGACTTGGATTTTTGAATCTTTGGAGAGTGTGGAGAAAAGGTCTATTTTTGAAGATGAAAAAAATGGGCATCCATGGAAAAATGTACAGCTGGATCAGGGCTTTCCTAAAAAACAGAACCATCCAAACCCGATTTGAAGGCGCCATCTCTAGTAAAAAAAGTTTGGAAGAAGGCCTACCGCAAGGTTCAGCCCTTAGCTGTACACTCTTTCTAATCTTCATGAATGACCTCCCAGACCTCTTTTCAGTCAATAAGGCACTTTACGCAGATGATCTCCTAATTTGGACAACAGAGAAATATCCAGTGCTGACTAGATCCAAATTAAACAGAGCCCTCACAACTATCTCCACGTTTTCAAAATTATGGAAAATGGAAATAAACAAAGAAAAGTCAGTTTATTCAATCTTTAGCCACAGTAACAAAATAGCAAAAAGAAACTACATCCTAAAAATAGACTCACAGCCAATAAATAAAGAAGAAAATCCAACTTATCTTGGTGTAAAATTAGACCAAAGAATGTCTCTAAAACACTTTATGGCTGATTTAAAAGAAAAGGCATCTCAGAGATTAAACATAATGAAACACCTAGCAGGAACATCCTGGGGAGCTGAAAAGAAAACCTTAAGACAGTTATACACTGGATATGTCAGATCTGTCATGGATAACTGCCTCTCCATACAAGTAGCTGCCAACAAAACCTATCAGTCAGCTTTGGACGCAGTCCAAAACCAAGCCTTGCGTCTGGTCAGTGGAGGTATGAGAACCACTCCCACAGCTGCCTGTGAAATAGACTCAAATATTGAACCTCTTAAGTTAAGGCGCAACAGAGCAGCTTTAGAAGCCATTGAGAGATACAGAAGGTTGGAGGATGACCATCCAAATAAATTATTAACACAGAGAAATAGGAAAAACAATAAAAAAAAGCAAAGAACACTGATTCAAATTACTGACGAACTAGCCTTAAAACACCATCTACCCAATAACAGAGAAAAAATCACCAGATTCCCAAACATAACTCCTGGACTTAACTATAAACAACCAACAATTAAAACACATCTAATAAATAATACTCTGACAAAAGAATCAAATCCACTGGAGCTCAAAGTAGGCACGCTTGAAACAATTGAAAGCTATCCAAAAACAACCATCCATATATACACAGACGGATCAGCCTTCAAAGCCACCATCAATGCCGGTCTTGGTGCCTTCCTGGTCTTCCCCAAAAACATACACTTTGAAATAAGTGCACCCTGTGGCGACTACTGCTCAAACTTCCAAGCTGAAATTGAGGCAATTACCATAGCCTTGCAGACAGTCGAAAATAAATTACATGAAGGAATACAAGCACCATCAGATATTGTTGTCTTTACAGACTCACAATCCACTCTTCAAGCACTTAACAGCAGCACCACAAAAAGCCCAAAAGAGTTGACAACACTAAAAATGATAATACACCAAATGATGACCAATTTAAACATCAACATCATATTACAGTGGATCCCTGGACACATTGGTGTCATGGGAAATGAAAGGGCAGATAAGCTCTCAAAGGCAGGATCATCTATGGAACAACCAGATAGACCTGTCAACTACCTCACCCTAAGGTCAATGCTAATCAACAACTACAAAGAGGAGTGGCTTAACCAATGGGCAACAGGAAACACAGGCAGAGCCATGTACAAAGAAATGAACATGCCTAACAAACTGGACAGTATTAACTTCCTCCCCCGCAAAGAGCAATGTACAATCTTCCAACTAAGAACAGGACATACGCCACATTTAAATTATCATCTCAATAAAATAAATCCCACACAACTCCCACTTTGTAGACACTGCTCCCACCCTTATGAAACTGTAAACCATATCCTTTTTGAATGCCCCCTCCTAATCCACCTTAGGCAGACCCTACTACCACTACAGCCCAACATAACCAACACCCTTTATGGCAGTGCTGAGCAACTGAAAAAAACAGCACAGTATTTTTCCTTGGCACAGTCTGCAAAAGAGCTGACAGCTCAGCAGTAAAAAGCTGGTTAGAAGAAGAAGAAGAAGAAGAAGAATCTTTGGATTTTAAGAAGTCCCTAAGTTCAGCCAACTCTAATGGAAAAGTAAATGTTGTTGGATAGTGATAGTCAGATGAAACAGATGACCTTTACTTCATCTGCCCTATAGATTGCAAGGGTACTTTTTTTTTTTCATAGGGTACATTTTAGCTTTTATTTCCAACATTTAGTTGTAATTTATGATGAATACAGGGTTATGCTAATTTGATGCACCAAATTAGTAATAGTAATTGCATATGTTTTTATTTCTGGCTTTTTTTTAGTGAAGTTTTTAAATTTACCAATCCTCAGCAATACATGATGAACAAATTTCTGGCAATGAGAGATGAACAAGAGACTAAGTAAGTGAACTCTCCGTAAAACATTCATTGATACTAATAAGACAAGATCCTTCTGCTCGAAGGCTCAACAAAGTTCTTGATTACATATCAAGTGAAATATTAACAAGTTAAAAAAAAATTTTCTTTACTGTGTAGGTTGAAAAGTGATCCTAATGGCAAACTTGGCTCTGTGTATACAGTCAATATGACAATGCTGGAGGTAATGGAATATATTAACACACTGACAACTTTCTTTGGCATTTAGCCGCCATTTTTGTGTAGAATAGATTGTTTTAACAATTAGTTAAGCAAAAGTTGTAACTTTAAAATACCTGCATTTATAGGAAAGTTTTTTTTTTTTCAATGTATAGAATTAGAAATATTTAAATACATATGAATACATTTTTAAGATATTTGTAAAATATATCTTGTTAGGCAATACATCTCTGAGATGAAATTAGAAAATGAAATTAGTTTTATGTAAAAAAAATATTTTCTTTTTGGTAAACAAAAATAAAACTTATTATTATTACTACAGCTCACTATATTCAACTACTAAAAATTAGAACTGTGAAATCAATTTACATTCTTTTTTGTAGTAATCATTAATATTGCATTTTCTTTTCTGAGTATAATTATCACTGATGATCTAAAACTCATTACTCTGCACAGCCAGGATCATGATAGTTTGAATGGGAACACCAGTCATTTCTAATTAATATTATCATCAATATTTTTCTTATCCTATAAGCAGCCAATGTTGTGTTTGTGAAGAGAAGAAAATTGTTCTTCAACTACTTCAAGACCTCTCCCCTACCATTCTCTCTCGCACATGGGTTGAATTATCACCAGGTAGACTCGTAGGAGATGAATACTTAACCTGGCGTTTTAGTGATTGTCTAATGAAACAAACATATGTTTTTATTTAGAAACATCGGCAGTGTAAGAATCTCCTATAAATCTTGACATCTTCATAACATCATCTGACAATCGGTCCAGTGCCTGGCCTTCAGGTGAAGCTCAAATAGTGAGCCAGGTAAAACTATCACTAAGAAAGGGCTAAGGCAAGGAACTGGCGCCTTAACCAAAGAGGTCCAGGGGGAAAATTGGCTCATTAATTTTGGATGGCTACCCACCAGGAAAAGGAAAACTCTGAATTTAAACTTCAGAAGCCAGTGACCTTAAGCCAGCTTGCAGAGTACAGTACAACCCCCTGGAAGAAATTATAATAGAGTTGCTGCTGGCTCCATCTGGTTATTTGGGCAATGTTCTGACTTTAGCGGAGGCTTTCATCTCATTTAGTTCTATATTACATGTACTCATTCTCAATCTTTGAAATCTAAGAGCATTGCCATTATTGGCATGAACCATAGTTGCTCTATGACAGTTGGAGAACTCTCACAAAGGCTGCAAGACCAAAGTTGAAACTCAAAGAAAAGCCATTATTAATGACAAGCCCAGACGACAGAAAACTTAAATAGACCTCCAGTGGACAACGGCTTTGTCTGCACAAAGTGCAGGAAAATAGTAATGTCACTTCTGGGTTGTATAGTCATGTAAACCACTACATGCATCCTAAAACTTCAGAATCGAACACATTGCCATTATTATTATTGACTCGATAAAAAACATGTTTTATATCAAATTTATGAATTCATAATTAATTTATGAATTAATTTTGTGTTTAACAATTGGCTGACTTTGCAGGGAGGTGTACAGCCGAATGTTGTCCCAGCAGAACTGAGTGCCAGTAAGTAAAGTAAACACAAGCTTGACCTTCTGACCTTTCTGAACTAATTGTAACACATTTACACACACACATTCAGCTTTCTAATTGTTTAAAAAAACATTTTTATTTGTAGGTAACCTTAAATAAAAAAAATAATTTAATTATTCATATTTTTTGTGTGGTTTATATTGGTAGTAAAGCATAGTCCTTAAAACAAAGTTCTTTAACAAAATTGTCCAACTTGTTACCTTTTAACTAATTGTCTCTCGTTCATTTTATTTTCTTGTGCATTTTCATTATTTGTAGGAGGGTTTACATGAAGTCCAATATCTGATGTGAATTGCCCAATAGTTCTTTATAAGCTTTTTCTTCTATAAAGGTATTATGAGGCCAGTGTGCTTGATAGGACTTCTCAATGGTTAATGCAACTGTGAAGTCAACATGCTCTGTTGGGCTGATTTCACTAGTCCAAATTTTCAGCTTCTGTAACTTGTTTTGTTTTTTTGTGTGTTGTTTTGAGACGAAAAATTTTAAGTTGGTCATGTTGGTATTGCTTATAATGCACATCTTATTTCTTGAAATCTGGATGAGAGCTTTCATTGATTTATTCACCTTTAGAAGTGTTTTTGTGAGGTCTTGACTTATGACCTCTAAATGAAATGTTCAGGTCTTTTGTATTAGATATTAAAATTTTTATTGATAGTACGATTGTCTAAAATTGTGATTTAAATATTTATTTCATGTTTCTAGCCTTTGATATTAGGATCCCACCTACAGAAGATTTTGAGGCATTTAAAGAAAAGTTAAAGCAGTGGTGTCGAGAGGCTGGGCCAGAAGTGACCATGGAATTTATTCAAGTGAGTTGTGGTCATTCTGGTCATTTTACAGACTTTTAAAATAGTGTTGTTGATAATTCACACTGTAGTTTAAATTTCTATAAAAATTCTTTGTCCTTTGCTGTGAAGCTTTTCCAATGTTAATAATTTGTATGGATGTATTTGATCAGGAAGGCTACATGAAGGAGACAGTGGATGTCACAGATAAAAATCCTTGGTGGGCTGCCTTCAAGTCTGCTTGTGATAAATTGTAAGTATTCTATTATTCTCTAAATAGTTCAATATAGTGCACCAGGTATTTCTGAACAAATTGCAATTAAACTGTTAGGTTTGAAACATATAGATGGTACAGTTTATGTTCAGGTCGCATTGTTCTGCATGACAGTCAATAATGGTTCATATATATTGGTGCAAACTTATCTTTAATTTCCAAACTATCTTGGAGAGCTTGCCTGCTTAAGGAAGTCGTAATATGCCCCAAAAAAAAAACAACAACCCTAGTCCTTACAATGATTTGAGGTCCCCAGTACAGAAGCCAAACATTTTCTATTTTACTGCTGTAATCAAAACTGTAGGGTGTAATCCAGGATGTTATATTCTATCTTATAAATTACAGGTGCTCCTTAAATAGAGAAGGTAATTACATCCTTTGCTTATTCAAGGGTTAATCTAATTCTGCATGTTAAATAGAAACTTTAACTCTGCTATGTGATTGGTTTTCTTGCATGGTTCAGGCAACACATTCAATGCTGTTATGACAGTAGGCAAGAAGAAGCACTTTTATGAATTTGTCCTAGCATATGGAATAAGAAATGAGTACTTATAATATAGAATATTAAAACTACTTTATTATCCCTTATGTTTGTATACAAAATTTAAATAACTAGATAGATGTTTTGAAAGAACATGCAAAGTTTACTGCAAAATGTGTGATTTTGATAAAATAATATCAATATAGGCTAGTAATTTTAAATTCTGTTTGTAATTCAAGCAAAGTGGTGTCTCTTAAGTATCTAAAGTTCTCTTTCAGATCTTATATCTATAGTGCAGATGATATAAGGGTCATTTGTTTCTATATCCTATGGTTGATGAGGCTGTCATTTGCCAAACACCTTTACTTTCCCCAACTTAAGTTAGGTGCCTTCTTGTGTTGGATGGACACGAGGAGCGTCCTAAAAATCCCAAGATTCAAAATCCCAGTATTCACATAGATTCAAGGCCGGGAGCCCTATGCTGTGAAACTGAGGCCCCTCTGTTGTGAAGCAATTTAGCACTGTGCCATCATTTCCCAGTGAGTCTCTAAGGATAGCATAAAATATCTTTAGATTACTTTCTACTCTGTTTGCTTTCTTAGCGTCAAAATGTGCTAGACAAAGTCAATTAAATAAGCATAATACATGATTGGCAAGTCTTGAGTTTCCTTTACAATGAGATTAAGAAACAGGTGAATCAGAGTGTTACCTGATATAATTTAATTAAGAAATTATATTTCCAATGCTATCTTTTTACTTTATAAAAAATATATTTTTTTTAATAATTTTTTTTTCTCTTTCAGAAATGTTGACTTGGAGCTAGAAATATTTCCAGGGGGAACAGATAGCAGACATTTCAGAAAGGTCAACATTTGTTTAAAAGTGATTGTTTTAGGTCATGATTGCAATAAGTTACCTAAAGTAGCATTAAACTTGAAGCTACTGTGATTTGTAATTTCTTTCTCTAAGGCAGTGTGTCCCAAATATAGAAACGGCTTATACACTATTATAATTTGAAATATCATCATCATCTTTCCTTTGAGTTCCTCATGGAACATGGGGCCTCCATAAAAACACGCCACTCTCCACTGTCTCAGCTTCCCAGCTCTTTCCCGTCCTTTCGGCTTCCTCTAGTATACTGCGTCGCTATGATCTTTTTGGTATTCCTCTGCGTCTTTTTCCCTCGGCGTTCCACTCTAAGGCCTTTTTAGCTCTGTTGCTGGTATCTTTTCTAAGGCTGTGACCAATCCATCTCCACTACCTCTCTAAGATCTGCACCTCTATATATTTTGCCCACTCATCTCCCACAGTTTGGTGTTATCTACTTTGTCATACCAGTGTATTTTTAAGATATTTCTGTTGTTGTTGCTTCAGTTGTTCTCCATGTTTCAGAACCATACAATAGGACCACCTTGACATAAGAGTTAAAGATTCTTATTTTAGTCATGTTTGAGATGTGAGATTTCCATGTTGGTTTTAGCTGTGTAAATGTCTGACGCACTAGATTTATAAGACTATTTAATATCTTCATCTGTTCCGTCTGATACACTGACTACACTCCCAAGGTTTATAAATTATCTACTTAGTCTATGGTCTAGTCTGAAATTTGAAATATGCTGTAGAATTATAACTGTTATTTAAATAACTCTGTTATTTTGTTTCTAGGCTGGACTCAATATGATTGGTTTCTCTCCTATGAACAACACTCCAGTCTTGCTGCATGATAACGATGAGTTCCTGAATGAACAAGTGTTTTTGAAAGGCATTGACATTTACAAAGAAGTTATTCCAGCATTGGCCAATTTAAGAACTTAGTTATTTTAGAGTTGGTTAGTGGGGATAAAAAGGGTGTTTGAGTATTGGTACAATTTTAAAACTTGAAGTTTCTGGGTGTGGTTATGTTGAAAATATTACTAATTAGAAATCATAACATTATCAAAATAGGGATACAGTATGTATGCAAAGATATTAGTGTCAGGTTACTGACCTAGCCAAATATTAAACAGATCAAAATATTATATCTCTAGACAGAAAGTATAATTAATACAAATTTGACAATAATAACCAGACAGTTATCTTAGATTTTAGATGAACTCCGCATTACAAATCACTGCCTTATTAATTTTAACATATACTGTTGGACTCCTTCAGTTGTAGAGCTTTACCTTGCATCTCCGAGAGCAATTTTCATTGAATAATGAGATGAATGCCTATACATTAGTTATGGTTGTAACAATGTCACCCACACAAAAGCTCTCACCCCTTACTCAGCTGATGTGTCCAAAGGAACAGCAAATATCTTAATACAGCTTGGAATCATTTGCATTCCATGGTCTGCCAGGTTATAGCAATTTATGCTTCAAGGTGCCTAGGGGTCGCCAGCTCTTAATTGCTCTATAAAATGTTACTATATCTGCAATACTCAACATAAAGGAGTATAACTAATGGTAATTGAACATATCATTTGTTGTTGTTGTATTTTTATGTTATTGTTACAATCTCAAGTCATAAAATATTTTGTCCAGCAATTTAAATAATAATTTAATGCACTGCATTTATTTTTTATTAATTTATTGAAAATGATGGGTATCAAATAGATGATTTTTTTTTAGACTTACACAGGCCAGTGATCTAGTGATTTGATGATATTAATCACCTAATTCTGTATGTGGATGTTGTTGTTTTTTTGAGATCATGTGTTTACTGTTGCTTTGAACAAATAAATTGTTGAAAATAATTTTATAATGTTGATTCTTGTAATTAGTGCAAAAATGTTGGCCGAATTTCATTTATTGACTTAAGCCAAACATAAAGGCTGTGTTACATTTAATTTGAATTTCATTACTAA
>JADKLZ010032821.1:0-10703 GCA_021533235.1 Biomphalaria straminea
AATCATTCTGGCTGCTTCAATGTTTTTGTTACTATTATTTTTTCAATCAACTGCCTTGAAGGAAATTGATGCATGTGTTATTTTTGTTTTATTTTGGAAGCTGTTTTTTTTTTCAGTTTTATCATTTTTATTTTGAAATAAATTATGTTTAAATTAGGCCTATTTTGTTTGTATTGATTTGGTTCATTATTAGTGATTGTTAACACTTGGCAGTAAGTTTCTTGTGAAAGAAACGGAAAAAGCTAGACACAAAGCCTTTTAACTTCACTTTGATTGCCTGAACATTGCCAAAAAAAATTATAGGTCACTAGGGTCTCAGTATAATCACATATTTTACTCTAAGATTTTAATAAAGTCAAATGTTTTACCAGCCACTACGTGTAAAAAATTAGGAATAGTTCTTTGTAAAGACCTATCTCAGTTGCTGTACTTATGTATTAGTTTAGCATGGTCAAAATGTAGACCATTCCTAAGACAAACTGCACGTGACTATGCATTTAATTACTGGTGTGCTTCATGGACTTATTAAGTTTACTGGGCTTTTGGGCTATTCTATTTAAAAAAAAACAACAACAACAACAAGATGGTTAAAAAGATGTCTGGTAAACTAATCATAGGCCTAGATCTATATTCTATGTGATAAAAGAAGGACTAGAGTTCAATATATTGACGCATTAATAACTGTTTTGTAAGTATACAGGTAGATCTAATAGGGTCATCAATATCTCTTAAATACCGGAAGTGAAAGCCATATTAACGTGCAATGCCCTACGACCTTTGCGATGTCCTAAATATTTGTGTGCATTAAGACTCTTGACCTTGCACGCGTTCAATGCATTACAATCAATCCATTAATATAGATCTAAGTCCTTATCTTGATGACACAGTCAAAGTTGGTCAACATAAGTGTCACACAGCGGTTCTCAATCTCTTAATAGAAGGATTTGAGAAACTCATACCCGACATACATCGATTCTAAGCCACAGTTAACCCACTTTAAACGTTTTTTTTATTTCTCACTTTTTATATTAAACTAAGACTTAAATTTAACCCGTGTTTTTTTTTTTTCTTGATTGGTCTGGGATATGCGTTTGTATCTCTAACAGTGTCACAGTGGCGTCATGGGAGGGGTGCGTCAGCACTGGGTGGCAAAATACACTATAGACATACCATTTTTTAAAAAACAAGTGACTGTAGCTAAATAGCCAAACATGCTTATGCATGATCAGTACCTATACTATATATAATACTTTTTAAAAAAGTAAAGTTGTTCCCCTTTCAAACCTTGTGGTCTATAGGGCAGATGATGTAAAGGTCATCTGATTCTGTGGCCTACGGTTAACGAGGGTGTCATGTGGCCAGCACAACGACCAACCGCCTTTACTTTTCCCCAACTAATGTCAGCTACCCATTAGAGCTGGATGGACTCAGAAGCGCCCAATGATCCCGAAATAAAAATCCCAGCCTTCACCGGGATTCAAACCCAGGATCTCCACGATTCAGAAGCTTAGCGCTCAGCCACTGTGCCTCCATATAATAATTTTGGCACAATTAAATAAAACGTTTCGTGATTACAAAAAGGGAGGGGCGAAGGCTTTTAAAGGAAAAAGTTGTTTGTTTGTGTGCATTGTGCAACACCATATTTGAGTAGTCTGTTAATCAAGTAAGAAAGATATTTTTACCAATGTTTAAGAATTTAAACTAAGGGACGTGGTTTTATCTTTAAAGCAGAACTTCATTTTTTTTTCATGAAATACGTTAGTAACTAGATTCCAAAAGTTCTATTGGAGAAAACTGGATTGCGCCAAAAGCATCGTCCTGAACAACTCTGGGAGAAGTCACGGCGCTCCCCTAGACCTGTTATTTGTCCAACATTTTTTGTTGTAAAAGTTTGGAAAAAAAAAGAGTCCCTCACTCACCATTCGGCACATAGAATGCAAGCTTTCTCCTCAGAGATAAGCCTAAGGCGACTTTCACAGCATCTTCCCAGCTGGAGCCCACGGTCCTCCAATAAGGTGCTACGCCATGTTAGACGTGGATGGCCTTGACAGTTAACCTTTCTGTGTGTTCAAAATCCGTTAAGCCAATGTTGACGAGGATACTAAAACTAAACTAAAGTGAAACTAAAAGAATCAAAATCAATTACCCGGTATTTACTGCTGCAGGGGTGAACGACTGTATAAAAAAAAAAATACATGCGCATAGGTGACTCTCTTGGACCAAGTTAAACAAAGTGCTATTCGAACCGCGAGGCCTTCATCAGCTACAAAACAAACAACCAAAAAAAAAAAAAAAGACAAGTAACACAAAATAGTTAACTTATCAGTCAAATGTTGTTCTCTTTCGGTTAGAAAAGAAATGAGCTACGCTGGTGTATAAGCTCTGGAATTTGGAAGAGGCGTTTATGTTAGGCTAAGATGAATGGGAAAAGGGTGTAGTGTTAGCTCTCAACTACAGACTACAAAAAGAGACACCTAAAGAACGCTTACCGGTACCAAATCAGAAAAAACATTGGTATTCAAACAAAGCTTCTGTCGCAAGGAAAAGAGAACTTCCGCAAACTTCCCAGCGAACATCTGCGTCAGATGTGGCGTAAGGGTAAGTCAAAGTGGCAGCTGGGAGAAAAATGCTACTATCTTTCTAGAATTGTAAACTCGAGACTCTAATGACTATAACATTCTTTAACATATCGAAAAGTAGTGTTTTTGTTATTGTAGATGTGTATGTTTTTATAAGATTTTGTTTTTGGTTTCTTATTATTTTATTATTATTATTGGTTTTGACCAATAATCACATCAACACTATGTGTAAAAATTATAAAAAAATGATTTTCTAAAACAAAACTTATATAAAGGAAAGCACCGCACAAACACTGCCTAAGCTCTCAATACTGCAAGGTTTATATCCAGTTTTTCCACACAAAAAAGTTAATTAATTAATTACCATTAATTGATTAAAAATAATTTGTTCATTTTTTTATGAAATTGTGTATTGTTTTCGACGATGAATAGTTATTCAGAATTTCAACTTGATCCGAGAATAGGAAGTTGGAAAAAAAAAACGTGTAAAGGAATCCATCCAGACAGACGAACAGACCGACAGACAGATGAAGTGAGGTAATATAGGCTTTATAAAAACAACTTTGGTTTGTTATCAGTTCTGACTGGTAGTGAAACTTCCCATCTCTACACAATGACACTAACAGTTGATAACGCAATGGACACGTTTCTGGCCCATTTCTTTCTCTTATCATTCTTTATTTCTTTAAGTAATGGTCTTCGTCTTCTATCTACGAGACATCACGCGAGATAGATCTAGCTGATTAGCTAACAAGTCTATCACTTTTAAATGTGCTTTTACAACAGAGGCTTTTTAAATCTTCTGTTTCTCTTTTTCTTTGACATGGAGTTCGCATGCTTAACATCAACAACTTCAATTTTTGTATCTGCACATTTGACAGCAAGACATTGACTTCGATCTACATCTGTTGATTCTACGTTTGCTGCCCTAAAAAAATCATTTGCTATATTTCTTTGATCAAAATAATCTTGACTAAAAATTGTAAGACGGAATTTTATTTTACTATTGCTTACAATTTTAGTTCCGAAGAAAGTTAAATATTGACAAGATGTCTGAGGACAAGAAGATATTCTCTGTTGCAGACTATATTGTATTTATTGCCACTTTGGCCATCTCGGCCGTTATTGGAATATTTTATGCCATCAAAGACAGGAGACAACAGAGTACGAAACAGTTTCTTATGGCAGACAACAGCATGAGGTTTCTGCCCATTTCCTTGTCAGTCCTGGCCTCGTTTTTCTCAGCATCAACTTTGCTCGGGACTCCAGCAGAAATTTACCAGTTTGGAACGATGTATTGGATATCCGCGTTTGGCGCCGTTTTCGCGCCATTGGCAGGAGCGCTTTTGTTTGGTCCTATGTTTTTTCGTATTAAAGTAGTTAGTGTCTTTGAGGTAAATAAACTTTCATTCGACTGTAGAATAATCTTTATACTTACTTTACATGTCTCTTATTAAAGAATATGCACATTAAGTTTTATTGATTTCTTAAAATAACGGATGAAATGACTTAAGAAAAAATATTTATATCATATTTACGATATTTAATTATTGAAGTTAAGATGTTTCTCCTCCTTTTTTACACTATTTACAGTGCATAAAATCACTATCAATAATAAACATTTTTGTATTTCTCTTTCTAGTATTTAGAACTGAGGTTCCACTCAAAGTTAGTCAGATTGTTTGGGGCTTTCATATTTCTTCTCAGAGCGGTAAGATGCACTCCTCTTTCTCTCTCTCTCTTTCTCTCTTTTAATGTATACATAAAGACCTAAGCCTGTATAGGTTTATATACAGTTTATAAACTCGTAATATTTGCAGTTCTAAATGTTTGATTTGGTCAACTATCGCTAAAATAATACTTCTAGGCCTCAACCAAATGTTGAGCACAAAATGTATTATGGAAATAAGCCTATTATAAAAGTATTATAGATGTCAATGTATTAAACAAGTATTCTAGAAGTAGGCCTATTATACAAGTATTATCTAATTGATTTTATTATTTTTTGAAAGGCCAATCTTTCATTCAAGGCTTAAATGAAGAAACGTTTCTCTTTGATTAATACTTTAATCTCACTGTATGTCTTGATCTTTATCCTACCAAACCTTTAGTGTTCCTCGAGGAATGAATATGCACATTAAGGTGTTCCTCAAACTACTGGATTAAGTAATTAATAGCCAACACGTGAGCTGACATCTCTTAAAAAATAAGCAAAATGCTCCAGTAAAAGTCAGAATGTGAAAAATTTGGGTTTCTGTATCAATTAATTGGATCCTTGCACTTAACTTAAATAATATAAAACTCTGCTAATTAATTATCGTTTATATAATACATTAGGTTTAAAAAAAACTCCTTTCTCTTTAAAAGCAAAAGTAAACATTTATAGTTCAAATGTAGATAGATGGTATGACAGAAAACACTTAATTTGTTTATAACTTTTTTTTTTTAGAATTTTTCTTTTTTGCATAAATATGAATTTAAAATATACTAAAATTTACCTCCCTTATTTATATAATCTCCCCCGTTAAACAAATATGTTTATGAAAAAGCTGCTTGCTTTCAGAAAAGAAAATTGTAACCGTTGCATCAGAACTTTGAAAGATTTAAAGTATCTTATTTCGGATTTTCAATATTTTTGTTTTCAGTTTTTGAGATCCAAACGGGACAGACACACCACACAGAACTAATGGGCTGATTTGTAGACTTCTTCCAGTAGATTTAATCTCTGGATGCTTAGAAAATATTTTAGATTTATGAAAATGTATCCTATAAACATTTGAAGATCTGATATTTTTTTGTTCTTTTTGTTTCCAGACAATAGGTATGGGTATA
The DNA here is from genome assembly GCA_021533235.1 of Biomphalaria straminea. Taxonomy (NCBI): domain Eukaryota; kingdom Metazoa; phylum Mollusca; class Gastropoda; family Planorbidae; genus Biomphalaria; species Biomphalaria straminea. Next base: position 5,412 of record JADKLZ010032821.1, read on the forward strand.
GTGCTGTACGGCCCATCCACAGCTCTAAGTGCAGGTTAGAATTTTGTTTAAGGTTTGTAGAAAGTTATAGAACTCTAATTTATTTTTTTGCCCAGTCCCAGTCTACCAGTTCTCACTCTACACTAAGTCTAATCTTCTAATTATATTGCAAACTAAAAACCTGCTGATTTAAAGCATCTCATATAACTAGGTCATTTGAAATGACACAATTGTGTAATTTAAAGCGCAGTAATCTCTACCCACTCCGTCCCATATTTTCATTTCATTTTGTAGTAACGAGTTGGACAAACGGCCCAGGCTTTTGAGGGAAGGGGTGGATAGGAAGATTTTTTGTCACCGTCATACCATTATATAAACAAGCGGGGTCTTGACATTATACTTGCCCAGAATGTCCGCCTCTGATGGTCAAGTTCTTCTTCCACAGTAACCGAGTTCCCAACATGGGCTGTGATTGTCATCGTAGGAGTTCTCTGCACATTTTACACCAGTATTGGTGGACTGAAGGCGGTCATCTGGACGGATGTGTTCCAGACTCTGGTCATGCTGGCTGGCATGATGGCTGTTTTAATCAAGGTACAAAAAATACTTCATATATCTGACTTAGGACTAAATTAGTCTAAAATTAGTACAAGCATTAATAGTGGTGGTGATTTTGATGGACATTTCTGGCATTTCATTCTTCCCAATCTTTACAAGTACAGTTTTAGCATGGAACGTGTCTGTATTAACCAGAACATTCAAAGATTTATTACTTTCATTTACACGCACGTCTAGTTAACACTTAGGTACGAGCAGGACGTTGATCTCTTTCTGGAAGGAACATCTCAGCTTTCTGATTTCTAACAGTTCTTGTTTTCATGCCTATTAATAGATCCACTCGCTAGCAGTCTATGAACGAAAATAAAATATTTCTCTATGTCTAAATTTGTTTGCAATGCATAATAATGCATTTGTAAGGATGTATTTTTCAAGTTGAAAAAAAAACACGTTTTCTTAAAACAAAGCAAAAATTCACGCAATGTTCAAAACAAGATTATGAGGATTAAATGAAGAAATAAACGGGACGGACATACCACACAAGATTTGAAGTAAATCCTTGTGGTTGTAAGTCATGCAGGCCAAATAAATCTATTTTCTTTAAACCTTTTTTTTTTAAATTTCAAACATGTATTCTCAGGGTTTCATGGTATCTGGAGGGGGCGAATCAGTTTGGAACATCAACTACCAAGGAATGAGGATCGAATTCTTTAAGTAAGTAAAGTATTTTCTTTTTCATTCACACACAAGCTTGTTGTCCACTAATGACAATATATAGTGTGTTGCGATTAGCTTAGAATATGTTAATCAGTAAATGAATGTAAATATAATATGAAAGAGGTCGGTACTTCTTTTAGAGTTTCCCGTTAATTGCTCACAACTCATATATGTGGCAAAATAGGTAGGTCACAGCTGGGGCTGCGCAGCCACGGGAAATACTGCATTCCTCACTAAATTTCGGACTCAAAGACATATATAGACATATATATATATATATATATATATATATATATATATATATATATATATCTGAGGCATTTTACGTCTCGAGAGACGATCTTTTCCCTTGCAAGCTGTTGTTTGACTAAAGAGGCCGATCCTTGATACACAGCTGCGATCGCAGGTTGGGCATATGTAGTCACCAGACGCCGTTGCATTTTCACCCTTCTTTCTGCTTCTGTTGTGTGTGGGATCTGCAATCCAAGAACCCTCCTTTAAGCTCTCTCTCCATGTTGATCTATCCAGTGCCACATCTTCCCAGTTGCTGGTGTCGATCTTAAAGAGCTTCATATCCCGTTTGCATACATCCGTATAACGTAAAAGTGGGCGACCAGCGGCTCTTCTGCCTTCTATTAGAGCTGTGGAAGTCGACCTTCTGGCATTCAACGAACGTGGCCAAGCCAGCCAAGGCGTCTGCTGCTGATAACAGAGCGGATGTCCTGGCAACCTGCTCTTCGTAGCACTTCTTCATTGGTTATCTTATCTTGCCACCTTATTTTAAGGATTCGCCTTAGGCATCGGAGGTGGAAGACATTCAGTTTTTTTTTCCTGCCATAAATATATGGTTCCCGGTCATTTCAACCCCGGCCACTTCATCATTGATCACTTCATCCCCTGGTCATTTCATCCTCTTGTCATTTCGTTCGCTGGACATTTTATCCTCTAATCCATCATATAATAATTTTAAAAAGTATTAAATTAACATTATTTCATATACCTACATGACAAAAACAATAAACATAAATAAATAACAATAGAATAAAATGTCATTAAAAATATATTTTAAAAAATAACATTTATAGATTTAGAGCTAATGTACAAATTGTTTTGCGTGTTAATTGAAATCAATAAGATATTGATTCATATTGCTGTACATCATTTTAATTTCTTGGCCAGTGCTGCGTATTTCTTGAAGTCAGCGTTTATTAGAATACATACAACGTTAAATCAGGTTTGAAACAGTCTGTCCTATTTAAGAAAGAACGATTCACAAAAAATATATATTGTTAACATTTCTGAAAATTTCTGAAAGAGAATTTCATTTTTTTTTCTAAAGTCAGATATTAAATTGCTGGGGCTCAAGGGGAACTAACAATCGCATTTTGTGTCCATTATTACTGAATATCAGTAATACCCCTTTTGTGCAGTGTCATTGTAGTTACTTTTTTAGTTGGTATAGATTTTAAAAAATTATATCACACAATTTGTTTTTCTTTTGAGAGCTAGAATATTCTATGCTCTAAAATATTTTGTTTTGTTTTTCAGTTTTGATTTTGACCCCAGAGTCAGACATACGTTCTGGGCGCTGCTCATCGGTATTTTCTTCATCTGGCTACCACCCTACACAGTGGACCAGCAGATGGTGCAAAGGTTTTCATCGGCCAGATCACTCAGGGATGCTAAAATGTAATGCATTAACTCTTTAGAATAGACTAACTCTTATCTATGGTTTTTATGTGGAAGAATAGAAATTTTGATATTGTAACGTTTCTCACTATTCAGGCTCTCTTCAACTGCACCACACGACGCTTCCAACTCAAAGAAGTTGACAACTCCGGGATCCAAATAAACGTAAAAGTTTAATGTCCAATAAATTACAGCCAATACTGTACAATTGGCAACACGTAACACAGACTGTACAACGCTCTAGATATCTGAACCGTCGTATCAACTCTGTATTGTAGGACAAGACGAACTCCACTGGCTTTGGTGTGCTCCGTTGAACTCTGCCGTAACGTTCTGAACTGACTTGTAGATTGGGAAGTTGTGAATCGCTTGACTCTGATACCTTTGCTCTTGATATAGGGTCCCTAGTGGCCTTCTAGAACCGGACGGAACATTACTCGACCCTTATATCAAATGACCACATCCCACGTGCCTGGTCTGAGTAGTATTCACTCTTCTAGATGTTTCTTTAAACTTCACCAGTCAACGCAGTTGCCAGTATCGGCTCGTCACGGTTGACCGCTCGTCTAGTGGTGACTTGTGTGTACACACACCATTTCCCCCCATCTGTATCATCAACAGTTGTATTACAATATCAATTAGAGATTTCCTTAAGAAAGTTTTTTCACAGTATTTTGTTTATTGTTTACATTTTTTTATTTGCTTCTATTGTACTAAAAGAGAAAAAAAGTCTGCAGATATTACATTAAAATGTTATTTATCAATTCTTTATTCTGTACACCATATATAATCCCAGCCACCCATCCGGCCTCAGTAATAGGATACAAAATATTTAAAAACTCACTGGTTTAGCCTTAAAATCTTTACTCTTCTTCAGAGCACTGCTTCTTAATGTCCCTGGAATGTTTATAATGATCAGCCTCTGTTCACTGACTGGCCTGGTACTCTTTGCACACTTCGCTAATTGTGACCCCCTGAAACAGAAGAAGATAGGAAACCCAAATCAGGTGAGAACTCTATTCAGGACAGAAAACATACGATTTCATTATGCTTATTAACAACGCTTTAATTAAGATTTTAAAATATATATTTATCATAGGGATAGTTACGTATTTCGTTATTTCATTACGATTTATTTTAAATAAATTGTTTTAGTAAAAACATGAAGAATAAATGGATCCTTATTGAGAAAACAATACTTTCAAATATTTATAGCCATGAAAACCAAAAGTACTCTTGCTTTTGACGTTATTTTGGTTCGGAGGGATCCTCCTCAGGCGTCTGGTGAACTAAACTGGGAATTAAAATTATGGACTACATCCGCATACAACCATCTATCCTAATTATATTTACATTATTTCAAAGATTTATATCAATTACTGGTGACGGTTCTTATGCCAATATGAATTAAATAAACCATTGGAATAGTGGGGAATATAGGCCTTGCTGCTCCTGGCGAATGGCAACTTTGGTACTCCACCGTAAAAGATATTACAATCTTGTAATCCTCCATTGTTACATAATTTAGAATGTAAAAATTAAATTGAGCATATGAGTATAACTAGTGTATAACTAGTCAATGGTACAAGAGTCCAATGTAGGGAAGTTGTCCATGTTAATTGAACAAACTAGTCATAATGCTTTGACCGTTGACATCACTGAGTGAATTACGCACTTCACTTTTTACAAGTCAACACTCTTACAAACACTGTTATATAAACCACTACAACATTAAAAGTTTATAAGAGAATAAAGGGGGAGGGAATTTCCATGATATATTTTTTTCCAGAAAATTCAAGGGTTTTCTCCCCTTACAACGCGGTTTCGAAAAGACATCACGAATCAACAATAAATGCACAAATAACAATTTGAACATTAAAAAAAGTGAAATCTTAATGAGTGGTCAGTTATAGGTACACATTATTTCCTTACATTCATACCACCCCAGCTGGACATTTAAATGTTTAACCGCCAATGAAACTAAAGATATAGACTACATTTACATTTATAATTGAAACTTCTCTCTGACCACGCTATGTCAGCACTGCCCTATTCTACCAATTACTTCTTACTTTACCCTAAGTGCTTTGCGCTCCATGGACTCGTCTCTTCTAGAGGAAGCGTTTTCCTAACAAAACATGTAGAGCATGAACTAAACACTTGAAGTTAGGGCCTATATACAACAGTTGTGTTCAATTAGTTTATTTTTTATTTCAAAACATACTGTTGGCTGCCATTTTAGCACACGGAGCGCAATGATAAGCTGGGACAAACAAGTTGTATCACTACATGCATGAAGAACATAAAGGCCTACTTGTTCAAAACTTATTTAGATTACATCACTACATG
>JADKLZ010032828.1:0-30272 GCA_021533235.1 Biomphalaria straminea
TAGATAGATAGATAGATAGATAGATAGATAGATAGATAGATAGATAACGTTCAACTTTGGTTGGATATAAAATGTTTATAAGACTTGAACGTCTGTGGGCCTATTGTGGGGGGTCTCTGATACATTGCTATGGAAAAATTGTATTCATCCTACGTACAGGCTATGGGTGCATATGATGTTAATGTTCATCTGTTTCTAAGGCCGACGGTTATCAAGAGGATCATGTGGCCAGTACAACAACCAACCGCGTTTACGTCTTTGACTATTAAAGCTGATACCCATTATATTTGGATGGGGCTTCCTAGAAAATCAAAGACTTTACCGGGGGCTCGAACTCCAGACTCCTCAGTTCAGAGGCCAAGCGTTTTAGCACTCATCCACCGTGTCTGACATATATGCCAGAAACACTTCAGTATCACATATGTTCTTATACAACTTGATATTATGAAATGAAATTATAAATACAGTGTACTTAAAAATTGTAATGACCTTGTCTTTCAGAATCCCGCTGCGACTAATGACCTTCTGGAAGATATGTTTGCCGACATGGCTGTCCACGGCGCTGAGCGGGTCATCCAGTAGGTAGATGTCATTGTTGCTGTACACGGCCCTGGCTAGAGAGACCCTCTGTTTCTGACCACCGGATATGTTGATTCCCTGCGAAAGGATATGATAATATACTACGTCACAGAAGGGACGCATACTCCAATGCACACAAAAAACTCAGACTAACCCCTAAGCTTCATTGCGTTTAAGAAGGATATTAAGATTCATGTGTTTATAATTAATTATTTTTAGTTAGAAGAAAACAGATGGCCACAAATGGCTTCCGTAATCTTGACGGTGGGAGAACTTTAAATTGTTTTTAGACCGAAAGAAATAAATCACTAAAAAGAGCGAAAAGCTAATTTAAATAGGAAGATAATGGCTTTGTCTGCGTGGATATGGTGAAATATTACGGTCATAGCTAGGACTGCGTCTCAAAGGAAGGGTCAAAATATAGGCGAACTCTTTTAATTCTTAGCGAAGGAGGAGGAAGAGGAGGAGGAGGAGCTTAAAACGACAAATTAACTTTTGTACATTATTCTAAGGTTTTAGGTTAAGGTAAAAAGCATTTAGTATGCCTCGTATTTGTTAAAAGCTTTAGCTTTTAATTTCAACATTATCATTATCCTATTCATGAGCTATTGTTAGGTAGTCAATTGTTAGTTATAATTATTTGGTGACGCACCAAAGAAGACGCATATTGAACGGGACTAGTGACGTTTGGGATATGTTGGGTTAGAGACTTAGAAATCAGTTAGCGCTAGAATCTCTTAGGGTGTAGACGTGGTTTTTCTTATTAGTAATACTGAGACTTTGACTGTGGCCTATTATCGTTATTAAAGTATTATTTAAAGTGTTGACATGCATTCATCACTTCTGTTCACTAGTTAAATCGATGTGTCTTGTTCTTGCATGTTTTTTTTTTTATAGTTAACTACATTGAATACACCCGAACACTAAAACTCAAACGCCTGCTGAGTAATTGAAATTGACTCCAATACAGCCTGAACCAAGCATCATCACACTGGACAGTATTGACCAGGTCAAATGTCTGGAACCAAGACAGCTCATAATGGCCTCCCACTATGTATTCTCTACTGAGTAATAGTCTTATGGTGATATAGTAGGTCTGCAAAAGAATCTTGGGAGTTAAGGGATAGAATTTTAGGCACCGTTAATGTAGGACCAACAATTTAGGCAAAGGGTGTACAATTTACCAGTTGCCTAAATTACCGGGTGCCTAAATTAATGGGGCCTAAAATTACAGTGCCTAAATTTCCAGACACCCTACTGACTGACTGATAAAAAAAAATGTGCAAAGAACTATTTTTATTCCAATTTTGCTGTTAAACAAAGTAAAAATAAAGTTCCCCTTTCAGACCTTGAAATTTACAGGGCAGATGATGTAAAGGTCATTTGTTTCTATGGTTTATGGGGGTGTCATGGGGCCAGCACAACGACCAACAGCCTTTAATTTCACCAACTTGTGTCAGGTGCCATTAGAGATGGGTGGATTCAAAGGCGATCTATCTCGAAATAAAAAAATCCCAGTCTTCACCAGGATTCAAACCTGGTGCCCCCCCCCCGGTTTGAAAGTTAAGCTCCTTACCACTCGGCCATCGCGCCTCCATTTCCTTGGTAGTCTGAGCAATGAAAGGTCCATGACGAGTTTGTCATTTAAAAACATGTCGCAAAAAAATTTATGGTCTTTAATGGTATCAACAAAAAGTATTTTAGAAAAAGAAAATACCTTCTCTCCGATTTCAGTAGCATCCCCTCCAGGAAGTATTTCCAAATCTGCCTTAAGTGCGCATGCCTCAACAACTTTGTCATATCGCCTCCGCTGAAAGTCCGCCCCAAACAGGATGTTGTCCTTGAGTGTTGCATTCTGGATCCAAGCTTCCTGTGGGACGTACGCTATGGAACTCTGGGAAGTAGTTAAGAAAACATTGATTAGGTTATGTAGCAGACTTGAAAGTGGACAGTCACGAGGAGGTAGTAGTGATGACCTATATTCTGGTAATATCCGAAATCATCGGTTCTCAACCCTAATAGATTTGCGCCCTCTGTTTACATCCTTGCTGCACTCCAATGGATATCCCGGAAACTTATTCCAAATTTGGTTGTATAGAAGTAGTGAGCTATTTGAATTTTGATAACATCAATAATGTTTGAATATTGAACTTTATCATCACTTGCCATCTTGTAAAACCCACTTGAAATTCATGAAAACCTCTTTGACTTTTCTCTTGATTCTGTTGAGAAACATTCTTTGCATTATCTTGCACGAGTGACTGATCAAACTTCATATTCTCATCTCATCTCTGCCTGTGGTCCCTACTGGGCATAGGCCACCAACCAGCTTCCTCCAGGCATCTCGGTTCTGGGCGAGTCTCTCCAACTGTCCCCATGTCTTGTCCATCTGCTTGGCATCTGTTTCAAGATCGCGGCGCCATGTATTCCTGGGCTGTCCTCTCTTTCTCTTTCTTTGGGGGTTCTAGGTAAGGGCTTGCCTTGTTATGTTGGATGCGGGCTTGCACAGGGTGTGACCTATCAATCTCCATCGTCTCTCAATGATATTTGCTTCAATAGGCTGCTGTTTTGTTCTTTGCCACAGTTCCTCATTCGAGATCTAGCTCTATAATTTTGGCATTGTCTCAATAACTAAATTATGAATTTAAAAGATGAATATGAATCAATTAGGGAATTAGATTGAGATAGTCATAGATATACTTGAAGACATTCCATCATGTAGAGATTTAATATAAAACATCTACGATAGTAGAGTAATACATTATCATGCTCAGAAATACATTAACTTGAATTCGTCTAAGTAATAGCCCAACGCTCACAGTTGCAAATACCTTAGGTACCAGAATCAAATAAATTCACTACAATAAGTAATTTCTGACCAGTTTGTTTGTTTCTCTGTCTGTCTGTCTGTCAAGTACAAATTGTGTACACCTTTTTTCCCCTTCCCATTCTTGGATCAAGTCGAAATTTGGCACAATTATTTATTGTCCCTTAAGAAAACGAATCAATTTTAAAAATAATTAATTAATTAATCATTAATTTGGGTTATTAATTTTGTTTTTTTAAATAGAAAAGGGAAATAAATTGTACAGTATTAAGAGATATTTCTAAATGTGCAGTTCTTTACCTTTTATAAGCTTAGTTTTTTTTTTATTATAATGTTGTCAGTGTTACCTATTTGGGATGTTCCTTCAGAATTAAAGTGTATGACCTCCTAACCCAAACTTCTAGTAGGATGTAGAATTTTGGTGGGCGAGGTTTGAAGCCGGGACCACCGGAAACGACACTCCAGATCGCATACCACACGACTAAGAAACCAACACACAACCGTGACTAAGTCTGAGATGGAGTGACCTCTCCATTGCTGGAGGAAAGCCTGGGCGGAGAACTTGCGGGTGCTGGGCTGCCCACACGTCAACACACGCCTCTCTTCCATACTGACCGGGTCCAAAGGGATGGCAAGCCATCACAATTTGGGGTCAGATGGATGCAGGAGTTCGCCTACGGGGCTTCAAGACCTGACTAAGTAGACCCTACTATACCAAATAAAACCACTCTCAGTGGAAACTTACTCACCTTTATTGTGACCTTGCCCTTCAGTTTTTCCATTTCTCCCAATATGGCGGTGAGCAGAGAGGATTTCCCACAACCCACAGTTCCCACGACTGCTACCAGACTTCCGGGTTTGATGGCGATGTTGATGCTGACAGAAAAATCACAAGCGTGATATTTTAATAGCACTTAATTATTTGATTTTTTACTTTCAGACTTCTGATCCATATATTTTAGGTAATAACAGAACTCCAGAATTCAAACTTACTCTCTGAGTGTAGGAGTTAGCTGCTCCTTGTCCCACGTAAATTCTCCGTTAACTATTTCCACGGCGTTTTCTAAATATAGAAATTAAAATGATGATTAGTTTTATTTGTATACAGAATCATTTTTTTAGTTGCTTGTGTAGAAAGCGCGGTCCCTAAGTGTTAAAGCGCGTTCAACCAAACCTGTTGGTCCCGGGTTTGAATCCGTTGAAGACTGGGATTTTTTTATAACGAAATCTTTAGGGCGCCCACCCGGCTGTAATGGGGAAAATAAATTGGTGATAAATTAGAGGCAATTGGTCGTTGTGATGGCCACATAAAACCGTCGTTAACCGTGGGCCACTGAAACAGATGACCTTTACATCATCTGCCCCGAAGATGGCGAAGTGTGAAAAGGGGAGCTATACATTTAGTGACTCGTGTATAGCGCGCGTATTCTGTGCTACCTTTATAAATCAACTAGTCGACCGGCGGCATAGCATATGCCGCTATTTTCCAGGGCAGGCCTTAGGCACTGCAACATATGCGACCATATGCAGTGGGTCCCGCACTTTGATTAGACCCGTGCTAATTTTTTAGGTGTATAAATTATTAAATCAAGTTACATGAAGTTAATTCCTTTTTCCAGTCTATATTTATTTATGCCTATGCTATTTTGTGAATGAAAATAGTGCGGATTTGGATACACCATTTCCATTCACGCCATGCTGCGACATGGGATCTTCCCATTTACTAGTTGTTGTTGCTTATTTGTGTGTTTGAACATTTGAACATGTCTTTTGAGAAATATATATATACTAGTCGACCGGCGGCATAGCATACGCCGCTATTTTCCAGGGCAGGCCTTAGGCACTGCAACACTTTCATTGGACCCGTGCTAATGTTTTAGGTGTATGAATTGTTAAATCAATTTACATGAAGTTAATTCCTTTTTCCAGTCTATATTTATTTATGACTATGCTATTCTGTGAATGAAAATAGTGCGGATTCGGATACACCATTTTCATTCACACCATGCTGCGCCATGGGATCTTCCCATTTACTTGTTATAAGAGAATTCATGAATAAAAAATACTACAACATATGCGACCACAGTGGGTCCCGAACTTTCTTTGGACCCGTGCTTATTTTCAGGTGCATAAATTATGAAATTGAACCATTTTATAAAACATAAAAGATTTCCCGCGTCCTCTTGATTTACCAGGAGCCCCCTGGAAATCTCCTGAAATGTTATTAAATGCTATGCCGCCGGTCGAAAAAGTCCTGGAAATTTCCGGACATTATTCAAATCTTTTTAAAGTAAAAAAAAATATGCTATGCTATTTTGTGAATGAAAATATATTTCCCATTCACACCATGATGCGCCATGGGATCTTCCCATTTGCTTGTTATAAGTAAAGCGATAGCGTGAATTCATGAATGAAAAATACTATGAATGGAGCTAACAAAATGGCTAATCGACCTTAATTTACGCGATATTAAGAATATAGATGCACTCATGTAACAATGCTTTAGAAAAACAAATTTGAATGTTAATTTTATTAAACGGACTATAATTAGTATGTCCATGTGCTAAAGCATAAAACTATCTCTGCGAAGAGAAGTTCAAATAGTTGAATTCGAGTTTTAGATCTAGATCTAGGAATAGAGAGATTAGTTACCTTTCGTAATCATGTCTGATGAACGAATATGCGTAATTTGTGATATTAATTAAAGTACTTCTAAAGTCAAACCTGAGAGTAGACTCTATCTGTGTATTGTTGTTCTAGTTTCAATAGTCATACGACACAATAATCTTAAAATACTTATTTTACTTTGTCATAATATTAAAAGAAGAAGAGAATTATATAGGCTACACCACATTCATTCACAAAATAGCGTTGCGCCGCATGCTATGCTATTTTGTGAATATAATAGTGCGGATTGGGTCCATGCACACCGTGGTGCGTGCGCCATGGGATCTTCCCTATTTACTTGTTGTTGCTTGTTGCACGTCTGACCTAATTCTTTTGAGAAATATAATATAGATAGACTAAAAAACATTTTATTTATACCAATTGTACTATCAAAGTTCTTTTCTTCTTTAATATAAGTATGTGTATTCGAATGCTGAATACTAGGCCTAAATGTAAAGTCATGAACAAGACTGCAACGACAGATATAAAGACAGAATGTATATTCAGAATGCCGATTCACGGACATTTAATTTATTATATAATTTAAATCTGTGTGAACACAAAACGGGAACAGTTCTGGCAAATGAAATGTCCAGTATCAATTACTATATAACAGCTTAATATCCCATAGACTGAACTATAGCTAGATAAAAATAATTAGAGTCCATATATCAACTCTATAACTAAAGTCCAACAGTTCTAGACTAGGAACAAAACCCACAATGAAGTTACATACCATTAAAAAACAAGATTACAAAGAGAGTTTGTGTGATACATAAACTCAGAGGCGGCCCCCGTGGAGTCGGATCCCTATCATATCCGCTTTGATCTATCAACGGGGGCAGCCTCTGAGTTTGTATATCACACAAACTCTCTTTGTCGCTGCTAAAAGTTCATTTAAATATATATATATATATATAAAAGATAATCGACGGAAATATACATCTTCCGTGCTTTGATCTCTCAACGGGGGCCGCCTCTGAGTTTGTGATCACACAAACTCTCTTTGTCGCTGCTAAAAGTTAATTTAAAAAAAAGTATATCAAAGATAAACGACAGAAATATACATCTTCCGTGCTTTGATCTCTCAACGGGGGCCGCCTCTGAGTTTGTGTATCACACAAACTCTCAAAATACACAAACTCTCTTTGTCGCTGCTAAAAGTTCATTTTAAAAAAAATTATATAAAAGATAATCGACGGAAATATACATCTTCCGTGCTTTGATCTCTCAACGGGGGCCGCCTCTGAGTTTGTGTATCACACAAACTCTCTTTGTCCTGCTAAAAGTTCATTTAAAAAAAAAATTATATCAAAGATAAACGACAGAAATATACATCTTCCGTGCTTTGATCTCTCAACGTTAGCCCTGTAAAGCCGATGTTCAAGGCAACTGCCACACCTCTTTTATGAGTTAATCACTTAGAAAGTAAATGCTCTAGGGTTTGAACAAAAGAAAACGTGAAATATGTTGCCATATAATAGATTTTTAATTGTCTTAAATTAGGTTTCATTTATATTGCATACTAATTAGGCTTTTTCTCTTTAAATACTGCTTGCATAAAATATTTTTAAAAATTAGATTTTGAGCTTTTAGAAAAAAAAAAGTAGCCGTTGCATCAGAACTTTGAATGATCTTTATTATCGTGATGTCAGATTTTCATTATCTCTTCTACTTTCTGAGCACTAAACGGGACGGACGGACAGACAGACAGACAGACGGACAGACAGACAGACAGACAGACAGACAGACAGACAGACAGACGGACAGACAGGCCACACAAAACTAATAGCGTCTTTTCCCCTTTCGGGGGCCGCTAAAAATCTCACAAAGTGAAACATTTAAAACACAACACTCTAGAAGCCAACAACCTTAATTGCCTCCCTTCTCCTCATTTACAGGTAACCCAGACTAACAAGAAATCAGTTCTAATATATAGACTTACCATAAACCCCAAAAGAGTCCATTTTTTTTAAATTTAATTTCTAACTCTGAATAACTCTGAATAAATAAACAAATAAAACTAACCGGCTGATGGGTCTCTGGTGATGACGTCAGGTTTAATGTCGTCTGTGTTCAGGTAACGCGCCAGCCTGGTAACTGCCACTCCTGCCTGTGGTGAGATCAAAACTCAAAATATCCAGTTTCTGTCTAGTTATTTTATAGTTTTCTATACTCTCTATATTATGACCCTTTTTTTTTTTTGGTTTCCTTTCGCTTTGGGAAATGGGGTCTTGTAGCCTACTTCTTGTTTTTGTTTTCCCAAAGATCCTCTCATTCTGTCTTGATACAATTTTAAACACGTTGTCTCCCACTTCCAATTCTAGGATCAATGTGAAACATTGCACTATTATTTATATTGTCAAAGACTAGAAATGAATCAATCAAAAAATGAATATAAAAAAAAATTCAAAAGCCGTAATTCGACGATACTTTCAAAGGAAGACAATTCTTATATCTTTGAGAACTATGGCTATAAATATGGAGTGTTTCCCCCTAGATAGGCTTCCTTAAATTATAAAAATATATATGTCTTGCTTTTTTTTTATCAATTTGTTGCTCCCACTTATTTTTCACTTTAAAGTCAAACTGCTTCTACCAAAAAAAAAGACAAAAAGAAGCAAGCTTCCAAAATGAGCAAACTGAAGCCCCTTACAATGTGCACAATTAATTTCAAAACCAAACCCTTGGATCGCTAGTTCTTATCTTATCATGTACAATGTAGCGTTGAAAACTGGGGATCTCATCTCAATAGGAACATCGCACAGGAAAGCATCAATTAATGAATAATGGCAATTTGAAGAACAATTTGGACTTAGAGGAGGTTCTTAGTGGGACTTGATGTGTAGCGTTTTTCAAGTACATTTCGACCGCTAACATCACAATTAGCAGACAATTCGTGTAGTTCTTTAGCACTATAGCACTTAGCACCATAGCACTTAGAACTATAATACGAAATTCGGAGGAACCGGTATTCTCTTTCCCTCTTTCTGTCAGTTTCTGTACGCCTCTCTCTCTTTCGTTCCTCCTGTTTCTCTCTCTCTCTCTCTCTCTCTCAGTCTGACTTTGTCTTTCTCTCTCTCTCTCTCTCTCTCTCTGTCTCCCTCTTTAACTCCCTATGTCTGTTGGTCTCTCTCTCTCTCTCTCTCTATTCGTCCCTGACGTCTGTACGAAGTACGTCTCTCACTTTCGCTCCTCCTCTCTCTCTCTCTCTATATGTGTTTGAGTTTCTCTCTCTCTCTGTCTCTCTCCTTCACTCCATATCTATCTATCTCTCTTTCTGTCTCTCTCTGTTGGTCTCTCTATCTCTCTCTTTCTCTCTCTCTCTGTTCGTCTCTGTTGTCTGTCTCTCTTTCTCCCCCTGAAATCAATAAAGGAAGCACTAGTTACCTGGACCAACATTGGAATCAACATAGGTAAAAATGTCAATGGTATATTCAACATATTAAACAGTTGCAGTGAAACAAAAGCTGTAGATGGACTGAGGTAGCCCTCGTCCGACAAGGCGATGTACACTCCAAAAGAAGTCAGCTGGACCTGGAAGAGATACAACTCATTATCAAATTGTTTATATATAAGAAGGCAGTAAGTCTCAAAACAGAGTACAGTCTTACAGCTTAAGATCATGAAGTCATATCATTAAATACTAGTTAGAATAGCTAGTAAATAGTATTCACGTGTCAAAGGTTATAGTTCAAACCTATATAAATGCTACATATCGTTAAAAAAAAACGCAAGCTAAAATTCTATGATCTTTGGGGCTCGCTAAGACCTTCCATCAGAGAACAGTACCAGGAAAAAGAAGAAGAGGCAGGCAGAAAATGCGATGGGAGGACAACATAAAAGAATGGACGGGCCTGCCATTGAATAAGAGGTTCTAACTAAGACGAAGGACAGAGAGGAATGGAGAGGGACGGTCGACGAATCTTGCGTGGTGCCCCAAAGGTCAAACAGACTAAGGGACAGGTTAAGGTAAAAAAAAATTGCTAGAAGGGAGATACATTTTTCAGTGATTGATTGAAAAAGCGAAACGATTCGGCCCCAGTCTGCTAACAATACTCAAAGGCGTGACATAGGGGAGTGTAGCGTCCTGGCTTAGGTGGCACTTCAATTCAGGTGGAAGAGAGGGCATAAATGTGTGGGGGGGGAGGTGTGAAAAGTAAAAAGTATGTAAAATATAAAAGGAAATATATTTTTTGTATACTGTAAAGTCAATTTTGAACTAAAATGGTACAATTTTTATTCTGTTTCTCAAACCTAATCGATAACCAATCAATCTGACTCGCGACCAAATAGATTAGTAATTAGCGTGTTAATGACTAATAAATCCAATAACTGAGATCAAATCGCTTACCATGTATGGTATTGTGTTAAACATAAAGACTAGTGCAGCAATCACGTAGGAAAACTTCTTGATGATTCTCAATTCCTCCTTTCTGATTTCCTCGACCTTTTGCTCGAAGGAACTCTCCCAGGCGTACAGCTTGAGAACCTGTGAGAAATAACGTGTTCTATAAATAGATGTATAGCAATAATGCGCATTTTATCTACGGCCCACGAACCATATCTGGTCAATAACGTGGTGTGATCCGGAACATCGAAACTACTAACTCGAAGTGCTATGGTGCTAAGTGATCTATTCTACACAAATTGTCATCAAACTAGGACACTTAATCTTAAGTTCTTAACTCTTTCTCTCCGTAATTATTTACCACATTCTGGTAGAATCAACGTTGATATCGTCAATTAGGAGAGAAAGAGTTTACAGACCAAAGTGAGTTCCCGATGATATGGAATTGAGGTCCTATTTATCGGGTATTGCACATACAACCTTTTAGATGGTTAATGAAATATTTATGAGACTGATTTTATGAACACAAAATTTTCAATTTAACTTTGGTTTTTAAAAATTGAATGTACCTATTTCATGAAAATGAACGGTCACGTGATAATATGGATAAAACAACGAGCAAAAAAACAGCCACGTGATAACCATTGTTGATTAAAAATAGATCGTAATTTGTATAGAAAAGATAGAGTAGCACGTGACTTGATGTTGTTTGTTTACGTCTGGTGAATGAGGTCCATTGAGGAAGAAAATACTATGTCAAGATTTCTGTTAAAGAATATAAGGTACTATTATCTAACACAGATGTTGCAAGCTAAACAATAGCCACACATAAGATTATACAGATACATGTATATGTGTTTTAAATTATGTTTTTAATTATTGTGATGAATTTCTTCGTTTGAATTTATTGATTGTCTGTTAGTTTATAATTATATATTAAATAATATGTTGTTGTTTTTTATTTTCAACTTTAAACGAAGCCTAAAAAATTAGATTCTGGAAGCACCCAGAAAGAGGTCACTATAAGAAAAGAGCCCTAGAGCCCAAAGATTTCTTTTGCTGTAAATCTGTTCCCCCTGACTAACCATTTTTTTCCCATTTTGTTACGCTGTAGGGGGTAAATGACCTGAGCTTGTGTGTTAATGTGTTATTAAACTTAAGAGACTACAGTTATGAGTTTTTTTTTATTTCTCGACTGAAGATTGTTTTCCTTGAATTCGTGTTAGTGAAGCGGGATATGTAAATTTCAATTGGAGTATTGTGAAGTGGTTTCTTTTTACCAGAGACATTGATTGATTATAGTTGGATTCATTGGCCTCCTTCAGCCTTAGAACGACTATGATTCGTCTCGTGCACATCCTCGTGTGGCTGTGGAGCCCTATTTTGGAGAGTCACTCCCGTCCACAAATATCGCAGTTAAAGGTGGTCTTCGCTTCAGTGGTAGAGGAGCTAGGCATTTTTCGCATTGTCCGTTTTTCTTCCAGAGCTGAGGCCCATGTTCTTTTGCTGTCCATAGCTTTCTTGGTCAGTGTCTCCATCTGGTGCGGTCTAGAGCTATGTCTTCCCAATGGCCAGTATTGATGTTCACTGATTTGAGGTCACGTTTTATTACATCTATGTAACGGAGGTGGGGGCAACCAGTTTTCTTGAGCCAGTCGCGAGTTGTCCGTAGAGGATGACTTTCGGTATGCGATTGTCCTCCATCGGCGAACATGTCCAAGCCAGCGCAGGCGGCGTTGTCAGAGGGCTGTAAAGATGCTGGGAATACCTGTTCGTGCAAGGATCTCAGTATTGCACACTTTTTCTTTCCATTTGATTTTCAAGATCCTACGAAGACATAGTTGGATTATGCTTCTGCAATCAGAGAGATACCAGCGGCCTGAGAATCGGTGAGCTTTTTAGTTCACTTCCTGGTCTTAACACTATGATGAAAACACTGCGTAGCACAAATACGAAGGTGTCCTAGGTGTGTCCTAGGTGTGTCCTAGAAACAGAAACTTTCAGATGGAATACTGCACTGTTACATGTAAAAAGTGTTACAGTTGTATGTTTTGTGACGCGAAATTTTCAAAGGCATTAGTGTCATACACTTGACAATGAACTAGATTGCTGCATACAATGCAAAGAACTTTATTATAATCTATTTTTAAGATAAAATAAAAGGTAAGGAAAGAAGTCTGAACACTTTGTTCTTACAAATGTAATCTAACATATCAACTAAAAAAAATTACCTTTAATTGAAACCAATTAAACGATCATGAACAATTATCATTTTTGATCTTCCATTTCTTCTGTTTCTTTCTTTCTCTCTCTCCCATCCATTACAAACATATAGGCTATTCTTCTCACTTTTTTTGCTCGCTCTTTCTTTTTTTTTCCCTTTATCTCTTCGTGTCCTTTCTTATTCTTTTCTTTCTCTATTGCTCTCTCTATCTCTCCATCTTCCTCTCTCTCTTTCTATCTTTCTTTCACTTTCACCCTTCTCTTTGTCTCTCTCTCTCTCTCTCTCTCTCTCTGTCTAACGCGGTTTCAAAATGAGCTAGATAAATATTTAGAAAGATTTATTGTACAATTTTTCTCCTTCTCTCTCTCTCTCTCTCTCTCTCTCTCTCTCTCTCTCTCTCTATCTTCTCTCCCCTCTCTCCTCTTTCTCCTCTCTCTCTCTCTCTCTCTCTCTTTCTCTGTGTAACGCGGTTTCAAAATAAGCTAGATAAATATTTAGAAACGTTTATTGTTTTATTGTACAATTTTTCAGAGAAAATGAAATCGACATTAAGTAAATCCATTCAATTTGCCTTTACTCGTATTAATTCCCTGATAGTATAAATAAATACATATAAATAAATATATACATATATAAAGATAGCTGCACTCGCATGCATACAGATATAAAGCAAAGTCTGTCCCCTGAAATCAAAGAACGGTCAGTTACCTTGATGCCACTTAGAACTTCGGACATCAGCTTCATTCTTTTGTCCTTCAGCTTCATCTGCTGCATCTGGTAGTTCCTGAGGAAGTAGCCGATGACCCCGTTGAAGGGGACGGCAGCAAGCATCACCCCGAGTCCTGCAAACACAGCTACCCCCAGCTGCTCGTACAGCATGTAGATAGACAAGCCCAGCTGGAAATGTCAAGAAGTACATCAATTTAATGCATGAACCTGAAGACCAAAAAGTTGTTTTAAAAATCTTAAATGTAACAATTGTAGGCGAAGGAGAAAATACCTTTTATGATGTACCTTTATCCAGTGCGACTTGTAAAAAAAAAAGTACGACTTAAAAGTCCGTGTAACTAACTGTAGAAATGTTGGAGTCAACACTTTTGTCATTCATGAATTTGTTTGATAATTTATTTTTGTATATTTCATGTTTTGGGTTTTATTCGATATTTCTTGTTAATGTTGCTTTTGTTTATTTGTGGTTATTTGTTTTCACGTGTTAGTTTGCTACAAAGATTTTATCAACTCACTCTGTCTGTCTGTCTGTCTGGTAAAAAGTGTGCACAGGTTATTTTTCCATCACCCATTCTCGTATCGAATTGAAACTTCGCACATTTATTTATTGGCATAAATAAGAATCAATTTAAGAAACGTAACCAATTAGACAATTAATTACTAGTAATTCATTATTTTTTTAATACCAACAAGGGAAACTAATACTTCAGTTTTCACATATATTTAACTAAATTTGTTGGGTTTAATTCCCTTAAATAATTGTTAACGCTATTTCATCTTCAGGTATTCTCCGATCAAGTTGATACTTTAAACAATTATTTATTGCAGCTAACAAAACATGAATCAATACACAATTGGAAATTAATTATTTTGTTTGATATTAAAAGGGAAACAACTTGTACATTATTTATTTTTCAGGGCGGAGTTCTTTCCCTTTAAATAAGCTTTGTTTTTTTGTTTTGTTTTGTTTTGTTTTTTAAAAAGTTTTTTTTATATTTTGTTTATTTATTTGTTCAAAGAAAAAGAAGAATCTCCTGTTCAAGAATTGTAAAACTAGCTTGTTCATTACCAGCAAAGAATCTACTGTTCAAGGGTTCTAAAACTAACTTATTCTCTACCTAAAAGGAATCTCCCGTTCATGGGTTCTAAAACTAACTTGTTTCTCTACCTGAAAAGAATCTCCCGTTCAAGGGTTCTAAAACTAGCTTATTCTCTACCTAAAAGGAATCTCCCGTTCAAGGGTTCTAAAACTAACTTGTTCTCTACCTGAAAAGAATCTCCAGTTCAAGGGTTCTAAAACTAACTTGTTCTCTACCTGAAAAGCATCTCCAGTTCAAGGGTTCTAAAACTATCTTGTTCTCTACCTGAAAAGGTGTTGAGACCATGAAGTACATGTAGTTGAAGACGTCTTCGATCTTCTGCGAGTCCACAGACATCAGGTTGACAATCTCACCTGCCGTCGTCTCGTCATTAATGTTGGTGATGGTCAGGGACTGAGAAACACAAAGTTGAAGATCAAGGGTCACTTATTATTGGCATAACAAGTGGCTGGTCAGTGGAACTCTAACTACTTCTAAGGCGATCTAACTACTTCTAAGGCGAGCTAACTAATTAATGAACTCGGGTTGCTACTATGTCAGCACACTGACACTAACGTGAGTTATCTCCAGTGGCAAAGTATGAAACAGAGAAACTTAACTCTTTCTCTCCGTAATTATGTACCACATTCTGATGGAATCAACATTGGTATCGTCCGTTAGGAGAGAAAGAGTTAAAAGTAAAACGCAGGCAATTTAGCCAACAATTCTAATATGCTTTTAGCCTATAAGAAGGCACGATGGTTGAGTATCAAAGCGCTTTGCTTCGAAACTGGGGTCTCGAGCTCAAACCCTTGGGATGACTGGAATTTTTAGTTGCGGGATCCTTAGGTGCTTCTGAGTCCAACCAGCTCTAATAAGAAACTGACTTTAGTTAGGGAAAAAGAAAAGGTGGTTTGTCGATGTGCTGGTCACATGACATCCTCGTTAACCGTGAGCCACACAAACAGATGACCTTTACATCATCTGCCCTATAGACCGCAAGGCCTGAAAGAGGAACTGAAGGAAGTGTAGAACCATTGGGGGAAAAAAAACAAGTTCAGACTAGGAAGTAGATTATCTTCAAAATTGAAGCAATATTCGAAACATTTTGAACCAAAAAAAAACACCAAAAAATAACACTAAACTCGGAGCTCGTTCTCATCGTTGCATAGCATGCTTCCGTGGTAATCCAAAAGACTGGTCGACACACTAAGATGAGTCGTTTTCTACTTTGCCAGAATCATTAGAGAAGAAGAAGAAATCATTGTGCCTTTAAAGCGTTACCTTTTTATATATCGCGGATATGAGAGCAGCCTTGACCCTCATGCCCAGACGTCGTAGGGTCAGCAGAGCCTGGTTGGAGCCAAGGGAAACAATAAACTGGACGACGAAGTATCCACCGGCCAGGACATAACCCTTCCACACTTGCTCCACATCTTTCATAGCAACATAGCTAAGCAGTGCTCTGTTTGAATAGAGAGATGTGTGTGCGAGAGAGGTTAAAGGTTAAAGGTTAAAACTTAAAAAAAAAAACGAGATAGAAATAGATTACTATTATGTCGTCTGCATCTTTGATAATCAACTTCCTGTCATAGATTATGTGTTGGAGTTTCTGATGGTTTCCAGTCAGTGCCGGCCTTAGGCCACTGCAGCCTATGCGGCCGCTATGAGCCCAGCACTTTCATGGGCCCAGTGCTAATTCTAGGTGTAAATTATTAAATTAAATCATTATAATTTATATATAATAACAGGGTTTTCGCGACCCCCTTATGTATTTTCCAGGGCCTCCTGGAAATTTCCTGAAATTATCGAAATCTCCTGAAATTTCATAAAAAAAAATAAAAAAATGGCAATGTGAGCTTTTATTTGTAAACAATTATTGCAAAAACGAACGTATTTTCCAATGCAAAAGTCTATATTTTGATATTTTGCTTATTCACAGACTGCTCCCCGTGCAATCCGTTTCGCATAGCGCCCGCAATTATTAGGGCCGGCCCTGCAACCAGAGATAAGATTACGATACATGATTTGTTTGTATTGGCCAAGTAGTTTCTGATGTAACCACGAGTAAGTACATTGTTGTTGACGTTATAAATAGCTATTAGATGTGAGTGCTTCTTATAGACGAGCGAGAGACGAGGGACAGGAAGACGTCTAAATTTCAGAGTAACTTGTCTTTGGTTTAAAGTTTAAATGGTTCAACATATTATTACATTTGTATTTCTACTCACATCTACGTTCAAGTGGAATCTGTGTATATTTCTCAATAAAAGATATGTTTCTATTTGCAAAGAAGTGTGTACATGATTTTTTTTTTAAATTCTCTATTTAGAAATTAATACGCCAGCAGTGGTATGGGTCGACTGTCTGGAGCTATGTATGACCCAATAACCGTTCATTAACACTTCCTCCGCGATTTTAATAGGACGATGTACAAGGCAAGGCGTTATTGGGTGTATCAACACAAGCGATTTACTTAAAACTGGGAAGTACTAGCCAGTGATCGCTTTTCGTGGTAAGTATCCGTCGGAGGAATGGAGAAAGACGGTCGACGAGTCTTGCTTGGTGCCCCAACGGTCCAACAGACTAAGAGATAGGTAAAGGTAAAAAAAAAAGACGTCAGTTTCAGGCTACTATGCAAAGATAAGAACTGAGAGTCTAAAAAAAAAAAGAAAATTAAGATTGTGCAAGGCAGGTAACAGACCCAACTTACCCTTTCTCTGAGTGTAATTGACTTTTGAATGTGGGAAGCGTGGTCGAGAGGCCAATTGCGGCTTGAGCTTGGCTTGCTTGGGTACCTAGAAGGGGGCTCGAGGTTCGACACCCGACTCGGGCAGATATGTGTTTACTAAGCGCACAGGCAGCACGGGAAACCAACTCCTAAATACCCGCCCCCCCCCCCCCACAAATGAGATTGGACCAAAGCGCTCTGAGCATGCTATAAGCATGAAAGTAGCGCTATATAAAAGCTATAATAATAACGATACAAAATCCAACGCTTAAATTTTATTTTTATGCACCATAAGAGTTATATCTTTGTCTTCTTTTTGGCTAATAAAAACGAAAAGGTATTTAGTGATTTGTGGGTTTTTTTAAACGACTCTTCTAACAAGCGAAGACACTACAGCCAATGTGATAATCATTTCATTTCAGTTTGAAATCTTGAATTTTCACTATGTAAAAGCTATAATAATAATAATAATTTTCAAAGCGAATATCTGACTTCACAGCCATCTATAAGTTTATAGGGAGTGAAATTGTGCTCATCCTCGACCACGTTAGGGGGAGATAATTACGTTTTATTATTCAATTAGAAATGGGGGAGGGGGAGTGGTTTAAAGCTTTGGTACTCTTTTCATTGGAAAACTAAATTATTACATCAAGGCATTAAATTAAAGAGTTAAACTAAAGAGTTAGATCAAGGAGTCAAACCAAAGAGTTAAACTAAAGAGTTAAAACAAAGAGTCAAATCAGAGAGTTTAGTCAAAGAGTTAAATCAAGGAGTTAAACTTAAGGTTTAAATCAAAGAGTTTAAACAAATAATTAAATCAAAGAGTTAAACTAAAGAGTTAAACAAGGAGTTAAGCCAAAGTGTTAAATCAAAGACTTCTGTTTTGCTTGTTTATAAGTTTGGACCTTCCTTCCGAAATGGAGATAAATATCAAGTGATTCCCTTTCTCAAACCTTCTGCAGGACGGCAGCGGATGGAATCTGACTACAATAAATCTGTTTCCCTTTCACGAAACTCGACCCTGGTAGCGCCAGAGACTTAATACACTTTCGACATAACATAATAATAATAACAAGATTACAAAGAGAGTTTGTGTGATACACAAACTCAGAGGCGGCCCCCGTCGGAGTCGGATCCCTGTCAGATCCGCCTATTCGCAAGATGTTTCGGATGTTCCTTCTAAGTCCCTGGCTCAATTCCTGTATGCTCCCATCCTTAAACTATCGCAATATTTCTGAAAGAACAGTAAAGGTTAAATCATATTTTCAAAAGCCTTTAGTGTTTTTTTCTAACCGTGACGGACAGACCAACCAACAGGCAAAACGCACAAAAATATGTTAGTTTCATTTTAATGGGGGCATTATACAATTTTATTTTAAAAAATCAGATTTTTTAAAAAATTTAAGAAATTAGTTTAGAATCATGTCATTTCCGGTCTTTACGCTAGTACACGAAAGCCGCTGCTAAAAGTTCATTTTAAAAAATGTGCGTGACATCTACAAATCTAGAGCATTTCTTATAGTAACATTTCCTCCCTTACATTTACGTAATTGTTTTAGAATTTGTGTTTTGTTATTAAAAAATCGCTTGCATAATTAATTTTATAAATTAAACGGTTTGCGTTTAGAAAACTAAAAGTAGCCATTGCACCTAAACTTTTCAAGCCGCATTTAATGGTGAAAAAATATTTTTCGTATCTCTTCTAGTTTTGGCGCTCTGAGTCTGACAGACGGACAGACGGACAGACAGACATAAATTTATTTTAAAAAATGTGCGTGATATCTACATGCCAAGAGCATTTCATATAGTAACATTTCCTCCCTTAGATTTACGTAATTGCTTCACAATTGGTGTTTTATTATTAAAAAATCGCTTGCATAATAATTTTTATAAATTAAACGGTTTGCTTTTAGAAAACTAAAAGTAGCCGTTGCACCTAAACTTTTCAAGCCGCATTCAATGGTGAAAAAATATTTTTCGTATCTCTTCTAGTTTCGGCGCCCTGAGTGTGACAGACGGACAGACGGACAGACGGACAGACGGACAGACGGACATTTTGCACAAACCTAATAGCGGCTTTTTCCCCTTACGGGGGCCGCTAATAATAGCAATAATATAATAAAATAATAATAATAGCACTTACTCTGTGATTTTTGGCGTTGCGAAGGGAAGTAAATCCATTAGTGTTTTCACAATCTGAAAGAAGGTTTTTTAAAAAAATGTTATCTCCCTTGCATTATGAACCTGATATTTGTAAAATAACTCTCCTGTAGAAAAATACGCAAATATATTCAAAATAATATTTGAAACATTCGACAGAAATCTGAGGGCAGCATTATTTCCCTTGTCTGTATAAAGAAGATATAGGCCTACAAAAGTACAAAAGTTCGCTGAGATGTGGGAAAATCCGAAATCAACGCTAGCAGTTGCAGAAAGAGAGGGGCGCGATGGCTGAGTGGTTAAGCACTTGGCTTACGAACCTGGGGTTTTGTGTTCGAATCTTTGTGAAGACTGAGATTTTGAATAACGGGATTTTTAGTGCGCCCCTGAGTCCACCCAGCTCTAATGGGTAAACCTTTATAAAATGTTTTACATGTTTCGGATGTTCCTTCAAAGTTGAAGATAGTTTACTTCCTAGTCCAAACCTCCCTCAGGACAACGGGGGATGGAAGCGGGCAGGGTTTGAACCCGGGACCATCGATAAATCTGAACGACAGTCCAGGGTACCTGAGTTAGGCTAGGGAAAATAAAGACGGTTGGTCGTTGTGCTGGCCACTTAACACCCTGTTTTTTTAAACCATTTACCCAAGACACAGATGACATTATCACCCGCCCTATAGATCGTAAGCCCTTAAAGGGGGACTAGTTAAAGAAAGTCAAACAGAAGAGCATTGACTGTAAGCCAGCACAGAAAGAACATTATCACTAAAAAGAATGAAAAATTAAAATAGATGACAGAACAGTGAGAAGGTAGAAATTTAGTGGCAGAAAAATAATTTAAAACCTATGAAAAGATTGGACGAGACAGAGTTCGAGTGAGTGTCAGGGAGTGAGACATAGAGAGAAAGTAAGAGAAAGTAAGAGAAAGTAAGAGAAAGTAAGAGAAAGTAAGAGAAAGTAAGAGCGAAAAAGAATATGAGGAATTACGAAAGAGCAAGAAATATAGCAACAGTGAAAGAGAGATTGAGAAAGAGAAAGAAGAAGAGAGGGGGGAGACTTTGAAAAAAGTTATTAAAAAGTTAACATCTTTTCCAAACATATTGAGATATATCATAGCATGCCGTACCATTGCGATTTACTAATAATATCTTCATGTTATCTTTGTTTTCCTAATGGAGAGCTCTTAGATTCTATCAATCATGTCTAGATCTGTATCCTTAGGGCGCATCTGAGTCCACCAAGCTCTAATGGGTACCCATTATTAACTGAAGAAAATTAAAGGTAGTTGGTCGTTTTGCTGGCCACCTGACACCCTTGTTAACCGTTTGCCACAGTAACAGACTTTTACGTCATCTACCATATAGACCTCATGGTCTTAAAGGGGAACTTTACTTTTGTTTTTTTTGTTTTTACTGATATTAAAAAAGCTATATCGCCCTCAGAGCCTCTGTAAAATTCTATCATGTGATAAATCATAATTTCTAACCTGGGCAGCTAACATAACAGGCCCGTAAACTTTCACCAGAACCCGAAGTAAAGACGGAGACTTGAACGGTGATTTCGGCGCATCTTTCATCTTTTTGTCGTCTGCTTTGCGAGATTTCTCTTTGATGAGTGGAGTCTTCTCATTGGTTGGTTTCGTAGGCTTAAACTTTTGAGCTTGTTGCCTCCAATCAGGGCTGCAACAAAAAAAAAACATGTTCAAGTTAGTAACAGCTCAATTCATTGGGTGATATTATTAGATATTACATAATAAATGAAAGTAAAGTTTTTTTTTCCTATTAAGATCTGTTTGTTTTACATGTTTCGGATGTTTCTTCAGAGTTGAAGATAGTTACTTCCTAGTCCAAACCTCCCGCAGGACGACGGGGGATGGAAGCGGGCAGGGTTTGAACCTGGGACCACCGATAAATCGAAATGACAGTCCAGCGTGCAAACCGCTCGACCAGGCAACCATCTCATGGTTTGTAGAACTGTTGATATGGGGCTCATGTATGTAGAACCGTGAAAATAGTCTAAGAGCTGAGCCAAAGGCTCTTCGAGCTCTAAGTTTGAAAAAAAACCTGTCTGCATCCGTCCGAGAACAAACACAAACAGTAAAAAAAAAAAAACCTGCGGACCACAGGCCTGTTTGGGAGCGACCCGAGTCAATGCTTATAGAGCATTGCTGTTTCCAATACCACTCGGTGGCACCGGGGGCCTCCACCATCTACCTTCGTTGTACCAAGCTAACTGTGCATGATCCGCCATTGATGAGACGGTCCCTTGAGAAACAGCGCATGGATTTGTGACTGGTTTGTGGGAGCTTTCTTACAAATCCGCACCGTGAAGGGGCAGACTCTCGTCCGCCCATGGGCACTCCCACGGGAATCATATTTGTTACCCTTTCACCTAGCCACTTCATCTAGTGAGCCGTTTCCACGGGAGCGCCACGTTGAGGCAGGGTAACGTGCTCCCGTGTATGTAGAACCTACATTTATTGCAGGTTTTCTTTTCTATAAACAAACAAAGCTTCTGCACACACCAGAAGTAATACGAAGGGAGAAAATCCTGCGGCGTCTGGTGATTTTTTATTACAACATTATTTGAAGGTTATGAACCATGCAAGGAGGATTTTAACCTCCAAATGACTCGTTAAACACATTAAAAAGTTATCTTTTCTCATCTATAAGGAATTTTGTTTTTCGCATATGGTCTTGGAAGTTTGGAACGCATTCCCCGCTAAAAACGAGGAATCACTGTATTATAATACACTAATGAGTTTGGATAAAAAAAAGGTCTTACAAGGACTTTACTTTAAATCTTTAGATAAATTATCGAGAAAAAAATATCTTTAAATGAAGTATATAACTGGCTTACAAGCACACTTGTAATATATATATATATATATTTTTACAATTCACAGATAGGGGGTATTGGAAAGGGGTAGTACCTTTGATGGTCCGGCATGCTGCACCGTTAGGTGGACGGCCTCACTGGTACCCTTCCAACCCCTAAATCTCTCACATGTGGCTCCAAGCGCCTTGCCCTGGAAAACCGCTTCAGCTGGCAGACTAAACCATGTGAGGGGGTGGTGATAACGTGGCACCACTGGGCGAAAGGCCTTCTAGACTAAGGTCACCGGCCAGGGCGGAAGAGTCCCAAGATGGACTACAACGGCCTCATGTTCAGGACCAAGGCGAACCACCAAAATGAAGGTACTCGGCTGTGGTCAAGCATGGAGAGGGATGGGCGCCGCCGTGCAATTATCTAGCCCTCGATACGCCAATTGAGACAATGACCAAAAATATATCTATACCGGCTCGGCCGTCGCCCGGGTTCAGGGCAAAGGATAGAGAGGAATGGAGAAAGATGGTCTACGTGTCTTGCTTGGTGCCCCAACGGTCCACCAGACTAAGGGATAGGTAACAGGTATTAGGTAACAAAGATAAATGGTGGGCAATGATCCAGACCAAAGATACTCATGTATGTACACCTTCATTAAACGTGCGAAAGAAGAAAAGCTGTAAAAAAAAATATTAAATTAAGTATTTACTTCAAACCAGTCATGTCATTGAATATGTGATAGATCTAGAATAAAAATAATAAATCTGTGCGATTAGAAACATTGCTACCAATGGACCTCATTCACCAATTGTAAATAAACACATTTAGCCACGTCATAATATTGATATAAATGGTGAAAAATACGTATCACGTTACAGCCTCACGCATTGCGTAATTAGTATATAGAGAAAATGCTGTTTACGTTTGGTGAATGAGATCCATTTGTATAGAACATATAGAGAAAATGTTTACGTTTGGTGAATGAGGTCCATTTGTATAGAACATATAGAGAAAATGTTGTTTACGTTTGGTAAATGAGGTCCATTGTTTTTGTTTAGCGCATTTTTTTTCTTTCGGCTTTCTCAATGCGCTATGATCTTATCACTTGTCTGGGCCAGTTGGGAAAAGGAAAGTCGGAAAGAAGGGGGGGGGGGTATCTGTGTGCATGTTACCGTGATTGCTTTTTAATTGCATTAGAAAAGTGGGACGGCTAGAATTCAATATAAGGGCTCAAGTTTCCTCAAGGGGATTAATTCAACTTATACCACATCTCTCAAGTTCGATTTCTTTCCCTTGTTTTATACCATACTGTTGTACTCAATAATAACAATCCGTGTTACATTCTTAAGCTTTATTTCACTGAATGACAAACAACTACACACATAGTAGAAATCACATCACGAAATAAGGTCAGTACACAGGATAACAAATGTAAACAAATACTAAGGGGTGACAATCCAACTACACAAATTCACAACATTCACCCCACGTTTAAATTTATACATATAACACAACCACATATAGTCAAGGCAATATAAAGATCATGAAAATATAAACATCGAAATACATTAGAAAATATAAACATCTAAATACATTAGTTTGCTAAACCTTGTAATTGGGTTTCGATCGTCTCTCTCTCAGGTTGTAACGGTAACCAGGATAGGCACCATCATTATCAGCACCAACAATGTCATTCGGTGCCTCGATGTTCGGGGCTTCAACCGAGTCCACACGGGGGTTCGGAGCAGAGTTCTCGATGTTCGGGACTTCAACCGAGTCCACACGAGGGTTCGGAGCAGAGTTCTCTGCGCTGCTTTCTGCGCAGTCCTGAAGTGAGGGTGTAGCGTCCCCAGATGAACCGTCGCTCAACACAGGGGGTCTCACATTTTCTGTGAAACAGTCTTTTTCTTTTGGGGCCAAATATCTTAAAGAAACTGTTTCTTCTCGGCCTGTAGGTGTTCGTATCAGGGCGTATTGAGGGTTGCTGCTCACAAGCTCTACCTCCTCTGTTAATGGGTCATACTTTGATGATCTAGTGTGTCTTTTTAATAACACGGGACCAGGAGTTGTTAGCCAAGTTGGAAGAGATGTTCCAAAAGTACTTCTGCGATAGAATCCAAAGAGTCTCTCGTGTGGTGTTTTGTTTGTCGCCGTACACAAAAGTGACCGTATTGAGTGTAACGCGTCTTGCAACACAAGTTCCCACTGAGACGTACTCAAGTCCTGGGAGTGTAAAGCTAAGGTTATAGCTTTCCAAAGAGTACTGTTAAGTTTCTCTGTTTGACCATTTCCTCTGGCATTGTAAGCCGTGGTCCTGCTCGTAGCAACTCCTCTTTCATTGAGATAATTCTGTACTTCAGCAGACATAAATGAAGTACCTCTGTCGGTATGGACATAGGAGGGTAGTCCGAATAAGGCGAACAACTCATTTAAGCATTTAATAACAGTAGCAGATGACATGTCTGGACACGCAAAGGCGAAAGGAAACCTCGAGAATTCGTCGATCATTGTAAGCAGGTATTTATTGCGTGAGTTGGAAGGGAGAGGCCCCTTAAAGTCCATACTTATTCTTTCGAATGGCTGAGTGGCTTTGATTAATTGTCCTATGGGTGGCCTAAAAAATCGAGGTTTAAGTTCAGCACATGACTGGCACTGGTTGATCACAGTTCTGACGTCATCGGTGGAAAAAGGTAAATTTTTTTGATCTCACAAAATGTAGCAGTCTTGTTACACCAGGGTGACACAAACTGTTGTGAAGTAATTTTAGGTCGTTACGTGACATTGCGGATAAGTAGCGATTTCTGCTGAAAGTGTCCGCAGCAGAGTTCTGTGCACCTGGTCTGTAAACGACGTCGTAATGGAAGCAGGATAGCTCTAGCCTCCACCTTTGGATCTTCTCATTCTTGATCTTGCCTTTATTTTGTCTACAATACATAAAGGACACGGATCTCTGATCTGTGACAAGGGTAAAGTGTCTTCCGATAAGAAAATGTTTCCACTTTCTCAAAGATTCTACTATTGCGTACGCTTCTTTTTCCACCGAAGAGTGCCTTCTTTCGCTTCTCGATAGTGTCCGGGAAAAGAAAGCCACAGGCTGACCCTCTTGATTAAGTGTAGCTGCTATAGCTATGTCAGACGCATCTGTCTCCACCGTCAGCGGGCGAGTGTAGTCTATGGTATACACGGCGGATTCCTCGAGCTCGTCCTTTAGGTCCTGGAATGCTTGTTTGACTTCCCCAGGGACAGGAAATTGTTTATTTCTGGCTAAGAGGCTGATTTTGTCGGAGAAGTTAGGAATCCATAGAGAATAATAGGCCAACAAGCCCACTATCCGTTTCTGCTCTCGCAGGTTCGACGGAGCCTTTAATTCCCGCAAGGCTCTGAATCTTTCAGGGTCAGGCTTAAGCTGACCTTTAGTTATTTCGTATCCCAGCAGTCTGACGCTATGTGTTCCGATCTCACTTTTAGCTTCATTGAAGATAATACCATACTTCTGAGCAACTTTGAAGAATCTCTGCAAGTTTCTATCATGAGATTCGGTATCATTTCCACAGATGGTCACATTGTCCACATAAGCGAATGTATTTTCTAGTTGTTCGTCTTCGATTATTTTATCTATGGTTCGCTGGAAACAAGCCACTCCATTTGTAACTCCAAATGGAATTCTTCGAAACTGGTAAAGTCTACCCCCAGCCTCGAAAGCTGTAAATGGCCTCTCTTCTTCTTTAATCGGGATCTGATGATAAGCATTCTTGAGGTCCAGAGTGCTAAAGACAGAAAATTGTGATATCTTCTCTGCTAATTCATCCATTCTTGGCATGGGATAGGCGTCTAGCAGCGTAAATCTGTTGATTGTCTGACTATAGTCAATAACCATACGTCTTTTGTGCCTTTCATTGCCTGTTATTAGAACCTGTGCCCGCCAGGGGGACTTTGAAGGTTCTATTACTTCTTCTTTTAGTAGTCTCTGAATCTCAGCATTAATAAACTTTGAGTCCTGTAGTGAGTGCCTGCGTGACTTAGTTGCCACTGGAGTGCAGTTTGGAGATAAGTTACTAAAGAGACTAGGCGCCTCTACTTTAGCTGGTTTAAGGGTGCTTACACACAGGGGTGGTCTCTTTCCACTAAATGGAATCTGTAGTTTCTCGTGTAAGCTTATGAAATCCAAGCCTAGAATTACATCTGAACACAATCCATCTAAAAGTGACAGTTTTATATTTTCATATGTTTCATCTTTGAGTTGAATGGTAGCAAAGATATGGCCTTCAGTAACTCGAGAAAGGTGAGTAGAAGCCATAAATATTCTGTCCACGGAGGTTTTTATAGGCCACTTTTGACTCCTGGCAACTCGGGCTGATACGTAACTCTCACAGCTTCCAGTGTCTATCAAGGCTTTAAGTGGCATCCCATTGAGAAGAATCAAAGAAGTTGATTTTCCTAGTCCTACAGAGTGCAACGTAGCGAGTGCGAAAGCTGTAGATTTTCTTGATTTACAGGACCTCTGGAAATGTCCCTTCTTGCCACATAGATTACATGTTGCTTCACGTGCGGGGCACTCATTACGAGGATGTCTTCCTCTACCACAGAAGTAGCACTTGCTATATAAAGCGCTTACCTCATGTTTTGCTTGATTTGGACTGATCGGGGCTCTTGGATCAGGCAAATTTGGAGCGACAGACTCAGCAGGGTGTTCTCCATTTGTAGTAGCACAACTAGTTTCTAATTGTGCCTCGTAAAGCAACGAGTGTTGATGGGCGTGTTCCAGTACTCTTGCTTCTTCAAAGGCATCCTTTAACGTAAGATCAGTTTTTTCCAGGAGGCGTTTTCTGATACTGTTGGATGCTATTCCTGTAATGAATGCATCCCGTATTGATTCATCACGGTGTTGCTCCGCTGTTACGGCTTTGAATTTGCAGTCTTTCGAAAGACTGCGGAGTTTTTGCATAAATGTGTCTATGCTTTGACCCATCTCTTGTTTACATGTGGCTAACTTATGCCTTGCAAACACCTCGTTAGTGGGCTGCACGTAAATGTTATTTAGTGACTGGACGGCTTCTTCGTAATTTTCCTTGTCACTGATTAGTTGGTAAACTGAATGTGAGATGTAATTTATAAGTAGTTTCTTGTTATCTACATTTCCTATCGTAACTACTGACAGAAAGTTTTGAAATGTTGCATACCAATGCAGCCACTTTTCTTGTGCTTGAGGTGCAGTAGGTTCCACATCGAATCTCTCAGGCCGTAGTAGTCTATCCATGTTGTACAGATTCAGTGAAATAAATTGTTGTACTCAATAATAACAATCCGTGTTACATTCTTAAGCTTTATTTCACTGAATGACAAACAACTACACACATAGTAGAAATCACATCACGAAATAAGGTCAGTACACAGGATAACAAATGTAAACAAATACTGAGGGGTGACAATCCAACTACACAAATTCACAACACATACAAAATAATTATTAATTTTCAAGTGCTAATTAACACATTCGTTTTTTTTTAATTGATTCTTTTTCCTCATGTACTAGAATTGATTGTGAAAAATTTCAACTTGGGTATTGGAGAAACGAGTTCAAATTTTCTACCAGACAGACAGACAGACAGACAAACAGACAAACAGAGCGAGTTAATATAAGCATTTGTAAAAAATTAAGAGATAAATGGTGGACAAGGGTCCAAACCAATGATGATCCTTGTTGTTCCCATTCACCGTCTCTAGCTAAAAGTACGGAAAAAAAAACCTAGTTAAACCAAGATATATTAGACACCTTATTTTCATGTTGTAGGCCTCCACTCTGGCTTGCTCTGCTTCCCAGGCCTTCTCAAACGGCGGGATTACAACGGAACAAGTGTCTTCCGGTGCTAGGTCGTAGATGTCATCTTCTGCCAGGGTCTTCTTGTAACCTCGGATGATTAGACTGTGGACCAGTAGATGTAAGAATCAGTTTTTTTTATTAAACATTTAAACGATACTGTTAAACAGGGAAGAACTGTACATTTATAGATAAATTTAAACGACAATGGCTTCTATTGCTACCTATTTGCAATCACAGAAAGACCTCGAACCAAAGGAAACAAATAAGGAAAACATAAAACAAGAAAAACTTTTATGAAAAACAAGACACTATTAAAAAGGGAAGAACTGTACATTTATAGATAAATGTATCATTACTATGACATTTATTTTCTTTAACCAATATTAACTCTTTCTCTCCGTAATTATTTACCATATTCTAGTGAAATCAACGATGGTATCGTCCGTTAGGAGGGAAAGAGTTAAAATAATTAATTAAATAGAACTTATTAACGAATTAATTGAGTTTTGTTTCATTGATTCACGTTGTGTTATGGACAATGACTAATTTTAGAAAGTCTCAATTTCACCCGAGAGTAAATCACGAGTACTAAAATTGCACTGAGTGGCTTGATGTAAGATTTGTAAATGTGATGATCTCTCCTAGTCTAGTGGTACGTGCTTCAGACAGTTGTAACTATAGTCCTGAGTTCAAATCCTGCCTGCCATCCTGTAGTAAGATTGGGCTAGATAGTACTATACCATGAGGCTCTACACTTACGAGACAAGGGGCAGTATCCATAACAAGTCAGGGGTCAATACCATCTAAGATTATGGACACATTGACAAAACAAACCACAGACCTGTTAAGCCAGCCAAAAGAGAGTTGGTTTGGAAATGATGCGTTCACTTCTGGACTTGGATTCTATAAAAATACAAGGTGGAAAAAATTAGGAATGTTTTCGAATCATCTACTAAACGAAAGCTGTCATTTTAACGATACAAAATCCAACGCTTAAATTTTATTTTTATGCACCATAAGAGTTATATCATTCTTTTCTTTTCGGCTAAAAAAACGAAAAGGTATTTAGTGATTTGTGGGTTTTTTTTAACGACTCTTCTAACAAACGAAGACACTACAGCCAATGTGATAATCATTTCATTTCAGTTTAAAATCTTGTTGAATTTTCAGAGGCTCTGTATTCTATACTTGTATCGATGTCATGGCGCCCTAGTTACTTTTCTCTGAGGCAGGTCAAGGTGATCTACTTGTTGTACTATAGGACAGGTCAAGATCACTGTGCTCTTTCATAGGTCAAGGTGACCTACTTACTGTGTTCTGTGAAAGGTCAAGGTAGTTTCCAGACCTCTTCTCTACCACGGATGTCAGGATGACCTGCAGCGTGAGTACCCCGAAGTAGACGTAGAAGATGATGAAACTGAACTCATCCGTTTCGTTGAGCTGAAACCAATAAGGTCAAGGTCAAATAAAGAGTGCCTTAAACAAAACGATCAAATGGGATGCCTGTTATGGAATGTATGCGCATGTTTCTGATGTGTCCATGACGAAAGGGGAGCGGATGTTTTGGTTATGTAGGCTGGAAAGTTTCTGATGAAACAGTGAGGTGGTATGTCATAATTTAGATCATCTCTCTCTCCCTTTCTCTCTTTCTCTCTCTCTTTATCTCTCTCTCTTTCTTTCTCTCTCTTTCTCTCTCTTTCTCTCTGTCTTTCTCTCTCTCTTTCTCTCTTTCTTTTTATGCTTTTCTCTCTATCTCTGTCTTTCTCTCTCTCTTTCTCTCTATTTCTCTCTGTCTTTCTCTCTCTCTTGCTCTCTCTTTTTCTTTTTCTCTCTTTCTCTCTCTCTCTTTCTCTTTCTCTTACCCTCTCTTTCTCTCTCTGTCTTTCTGTCTCTCATTCTTTCTTTCTCTCTTTCTGTCTCTCTTTCTCTCTCTCTCTTTCTCTCACTCTCTCTTTCTCTCTCCTTCTCTTTTAAGCTTTTATGAAAGATGTCATACAGATGTCACTAGTGATGTCAATGACAAGTCTACTCACGTGTTCAATGATGTAGCTGTAGAATGGTACGATGGCCACAATCAACATGATTGTCCAGTAAGTCCATAACACTGGCGATGTGGTCACTCCCTTCCGGTGTTCCAGGCGTATCAACATCAGCGATAGCAGCTGGACCAAGAAATAGGTATAATTTAGTTCATTGAAATGTTCACAATCTCAGTTATTAGCAATGACCATTAGATAGATAGATAGATAGATAGATAGATAGATAGATAGATAGATAG